>OY992534.1:42419345-42681845 GCA_963921185.1 Dasysyrphus tricinctus
GACCACTAGGACGGCTGGCTCCGACACTGTTCGGTATGAGCTGGCTACTCGAAGGGCTCCGCGTCTTTGTACGGCTGCCATCTGTTTTCGGTACTTCTCTTGTTTTAGTGAGTCTGGCCAGATTTCGCTTCCATACAGAAGAACGGCGTGTGTTGTGGACATCAGCAACTTTCGCTTACCGGCTGTCGGTCCACCGACATTTGCCATCAATCTGCTGAGTGACGCAGTTGTTTTCGAGGCTCTATCAGCTGCTGTCTTTATTTGCTGCCAGAAAGTTAGCTTTGTGTCTAGCCTCAATCCCAGATACTTTACCGCATCGCTGTTCGTATAACTTCGTTATCGATTTGAAAGTCAGTTATAGTTGGGATCCTCTTCTTCGTCAGAAGGACTATCTCCGTTTTCTCTGTTGCCAGACTAAGCCCGTGGTCGTCCATCCAAGAGTTCACTCGTCGCATGACTTGGCTTAACTTTCTTTGCGCGTTCTCAGCATCTCTTGCTGTTATCGCCGCTGCGATGTCATCAGCATAGCCGACTAGGAAGGTGTTTTCAGGCATATTCATGCGAAGTATGTCATCGTAGGAGATGTTCCAGAGGTCTGGTCCTAAGATTGATCCTTGCGCTGCACCTGATGTTACTTCTTTTCTCCGTGGGCCTTCTGTGGTTTCGTAGATCAACTCTCGATCCCTGAGATAATCCTTCACTATTCGTAGGAGATACACTGGTATATGGAATCTCCTTTCAAGCGCGTTGAGGATGTCGCTCCACCTGGCCGAATTGAAAGCGTTTCGAACGTCCAGGGTTGCTAGCAAGACAATCTTCTTGGAAAGGTGATTTCCCTGTTGCGTGGTTTGGGCGGCGTCCACTACTTCTTTAATGGCTCCAATAGTAGATCTGCCTCTCCTAAAGCCATACTGTCTCTCTGACAAGTCACCTGATGTCTGTACTGCAGCTATCAGCCGTGGTTTCAGTAACTTTTCAAAGAGTTTGCCCGCGGTGTCCAGCATGCACAGAGGCCTGTATGCCGATGGGGAGTCCGGGTCTCCCTTGCCTTTGCTGATCAGCACCAGGCGTTGTTGTTTCCAACTCTTGGGAAATACGCCTTCCTCAAGCCAGCTGTTGAACATGTTCAGCATCAGGTGGGGGCATGTTTGAGCGGTCACTTTTAGCACTTCTGCGGGGATTCCGTCGGGGCCGGGGGCTTTTTTGTTTTGCAGCGACTGCACAGCTGTGCTCAACTCTTCCTCGCTAAAAGCTGGGATTTCCTGTCGTTCGACCGATGTGTTGTCGGGTGGTCTGACTGGGTGAGTTGGGAAGAGTGAGTTTACGATGCGGTTCATCTTTTCTTCATTGAGGACGGGGGGTGCCATCTGTGCTCCTAGCTTCCGCATTACAATCTTGTAGCCCAGTCCCCAGGGGTCATTGTTTACGTCACGGCGCAGATCCTCCCACTTTTGTTTCTTGCTCGAATTGATGGCCTTCTTGAGCTCGGATCTTTTGGTTCTGAATTCTGCTACTGCAGCCTCCGTAGATTCAGCGTGTCTCCTTCGTCCCCTAGTAACTATGCGTCGGAGTTGTAAGCATCTCCGACGGAGCGCAGCTATCTCCTCTGTCCACCAGTACACTGGGTCTCTTTTTCTGTTGTTACTACTCGTCCGAGGCATGGACAAATCGCAAGCGAGCCGAATTAGTGTCATCGTGGCTTCAGCTTTCATTTCTGCAGGTCCCGGAGTGAGAAGTGTGGCGCTTACCCCCTCTTCGATAACGGAGTTGAAAATCTCTACGTTGAGCCTCTTGATATTCCACCTTGGAGTCCGACTGTAGCTTCCGTTTGAGGGTCGTTGGTGCTCTTCCAGCTCAAAGATGATATACTGGTGGTCGCTGCCTGTGTAGTCTTCAATGGCTCGCCAGTTTTTAATCCTTGCAGATGTTGATTCTGTAGCAAATGTTACATCTGGGATGGTGCCTCTATGTCCTGGTCTCCTGAAAGTTGGGGTGTCTCCTACATTCACTACGTTGAGTCCTCGCCTCGTGGCCATCTCGAGTATTTGCCTTCCTTGAGAATCTGTAGTTGGCATCCCCCACTCTTGGGCTCTAGCGTTGAAGTCACCCGCGACCAGTATTTCTCCTTCCGTGTTAGACATAAAGTCTTCCAGGTCTTCCAGTTTCTGTCGGAACTCATCGATCCTGTCGTTCGGGCTGAGGTAGGTACTTATTATTGTGAGTGCCTCACATTTCACCCAGACAAAGCCTATTCCTGTCCCTTGGCTTTTTACGGAGAGCTTTCTTAGATCAGGGATCCAAAGAGCAGCGGTTCCAAGCGAGTCTGATGTCCAGTTTGGTTGGTTCTTATTGGTGTATTGTTCGCTGATGATGAGCGCATCTACTTGCAGTTCACCTATAAGTTTGACCAGGAGGTTGTCCGCTGTTTGGCTCCTGTGGACATTCGATTGCATTATTTTGGTCATTTTGAGGAAGACTTCTTCGCTATTGCTAGTGCGTGTCGGAAAACTTGGCACTGGCCTGACCCT
Organism: Dasysyrphus tricinctus; assembly: GCA_963921185.1. NCBI lineage: Eukaryota > Metazoa > Arthropoda > Insecta > Diptera > Syrphidae > Dasysyrphus > Dasysyrphus tricinctus. The sequence goes on from OY992534.1 coordinate 42,421,874, forward strand.
GGCACGTGGTCCAAGAGCAATGATGGAGCTTCAAGGTCCGCGCATAAGCAGCACTTTGGTGGATTTTCACAGTCCTTTTTGTGGCCCTTTTCACCGCAATTGAAGCACAATCCTCGTCCTTTCCTGTCAACCCCGCTACATATTGCTTGTCGGTGTCCATATCCAAAGCACCTGAAGCAACGTGTGACCTCAGTTCTACGTCGGATTCTGCACTGCACCCATCCTATTCTTATGGTAGGGGTTTTAAGCATCTCGTGGGCGGCTCTGGAGTTTAATTTAACAATGGCTATCTTCAGAGAGCTTTTGTTTTTGCCTGTGATTCCAACCTGGATTTCCGTAATGAGATCGGCAGCTTTCTTCTTAACGGCTTCCTGCACTTCTTCTGCTGTGGTCAATTCATCCAGATCTCTGATCTCCAGTGATATTTTCGGTTCCAGACTTTGAACACTTGCTCTATCCCCTAGGATTTCTTTGAGCGATTTCCCGAAAGCTTCCTTATCCTTTGTTTTGGGTCCGAGTTCTAACAGCACATCTCCAGATTTCGTTTGCCGCACGGTCTTGACGATAGTTTCGGTGTCATCTGGATTAGCCTTATCTCGAATTTCTCTTAGGATATCCGTGTACTTCTCGTTTCCTTTTGGCTTTATGAGGATAGCTTTGGATCTAGGTTCACGATGCCTTCTTCTTTTCTTCTTCTTAATTTGTTCCCTCTTTTCGCCCTCCTTAGGTTTATCCTTGGCTTTGGCTTTTGGGGCCTGTTTGGTTTTTTCTGCCACCGCCGCCGTGGGGTTTGCCTTCTTGAGAGCATTTGCGTAGCTCTCTTGCGTAGGGCTTCTTACTGGGACCGATGTCATCTTTTCTCGAAGGTTTCCTTGTGATGATTTCTTCGTTCTTTTATCACCTCCTTTTACAAGAGGGCTCGAAGGTGGTCTCTTAGCAGGAATTGGGGTTTCCATCGCGTTATTTGCAGATTTTTCGATTCCTTCTCTGTCCGTCTGGCCTGGAATTTCTCTTTCTGTCGTTTCTACAGCGTGAGTTTGAGAGCTTTGATCTGCCGTCTTTTTGGCCTCTTTTTCCCATTTCAACTTATCAATAGACTCTTCAAGTATTGTAATGCCGTTTTTGATATCCATGCTGATATTCTTCTGTTTGGTGCATGCCAATTTCATGGATTTGAGAGTTTCTATGCATTTCTCGATCTCCTCCGTGAAAATATCGGTATTTTTTCCTACTGCTTCGCACGTTCTCTCGTTTCCATCAGAAATATTTCGGCTTGCCGGTGTTTTTAACACTGGTGTTTGTTTTCGTCCTGTGGAGGTCCTTGCCGATGGTGGTGTGTTCCTTCACATAGTTGTTTTGTTGGTCCGCGAGTGGTATTTTATTTCCCACTTACCCTGCATTTCTGCCGAGCGTTCCTCTATCCGCCACCTGAGGACGCGCCCTCTAGGGGAAAACAACAAACCCCCGAGGGACCGCTCTTTGCATTACTTCAGGGGGATTGTCATGATTCCCTTGCGGGATTAACTTACGGGTTCAACTGTTTCGCGATCATTTTCTTCTTTTCTTTTCTTTCTTCTGAGAATATTTTCTATGTACCCGCAGACTTTTTGCCAGTTCTCATAACTCTGTCGCATCTTCTCTGTTATATTCTCCGGTGTGATGGCACCAATACATATCTGCAGGTCCTGGCGGAGGCTTTCCCATCCGCTGCAGGAGAAGAGGGTATGGTTCGCGTCATATTCTAGGGAGTCTCCGTACTGGCAGGCTGGAATGTTTTTTTTTTGCCGATTTTGTGGAGGAAGGCATTGAAATATCTGTGTCCGGTGAGTCCTTGGGTGACGTAGTAGTTGACCCCACCGTGTTTCCGGTCATTCCACTCAGCCACGTTCCTAATCAGCCTCGCTGTTATTCGTCCTCTGTTTTTCAAGCTCCAACGCTCTTGCCACTGCTGTTTCGTGAGCTGCTTAGCAAACTCGGATGCCGCTTCCAATCCCATTTCCATTTTCGATGGGAGTCAGGTTAGGTTAGTGTTGTGTATATACATTAGACTGATTCAAAAAAATTAAAATGTCTTCGATTTTCAATGCCACTAGCTTTTTAGTTAGAGTTTAATGAAATAATAATCCTGGCAAAATTTCAGCCCTTTAGGTCAATATTTAGAGGTCGCTCATCGCTACTTTCTGTTTTCCATACAAATCGTATGGGAACTTTTTTTTGATTCCTTCTTTATTTTATAACTTTAGAAACGGTTATCATACAGAAATGATCAAGGTAGAATCTGAAAGAAAATTTGATGTTTTTTAAAAAAGGTCCTTACTTCTTATCTAATTAATGTACTCATTCCAAAGTTATTCAAGGTCAGAGTGGTATTCGTGGTGAATTTAAAAGTTTTTTGGATTCCGTGTTGAAAAAATCTGCTATAATACAAGGTATTTTGCAAAAGTTGTAATAAAAGGCAAGTGCGTGTAAGTTGAACTCAGGCAAGAAAAAAATCGTTCTAGAGTGGGGGTCTATTTCCCCCCTTTTAGGCGGGAGGGGCAATTTCCTAAAAAAATTGGTTTAAAAAAGAAAAAAATATTAAAAATCAACGGCAATACTTATAGTGTGATGCTATTACATTTTCAAAGCCAACAATCCATTATTTAATTAACTTTTTAAAAAAAGTAGTTTTTATAAATATTTTTTGAAAAAATTAATTTCAAATTTAGATTTAAAAAATTAAAAAGTGATTTTATTTTTTAAATATCTTTTTGAAAAATTTTTCGTTATCAAGTACAATTTTTGTTCATGGATTTCAATACCTTCCTTAATTTTTAATCAGATGCTGAAAACCGCAGGCTAAAATGTTTTGTAGTTTCTGAGAAAATTGAAAATAACAAAAACCAAGTTTCTTGTTATTTGACGCCCTGGAATTTAAATTGTTCCTTCCTACAAACACCCAATTTCTAGAAGTAGTAGGAGGTATTTTAATTTTCAGTTTTCCCAGAAACTACAAGACATTTTAGCCTGCGGTTTTCAGCATCTGATTAAAAATTAAGGAAGGTATTGAAATCCATGAACAAAAATTGTACTTGATAACGAAAAATTTTTCAAAAAGATATTTAAAAAATAAAATCACTTTTTAATTTTTTAAATCTAAATTTGAAATTAATTTTTTCAAAAAATATTTATAAAAACTACTTTTTTTAAAAAGTTAATTAAATAATGGATTGTTGGCTTTGAAAATGTAATAGCATGACACTATAAGTATTGCCGTTGATTTTTAATATTTTTTTCTTTTTTAAACCAATTTTTTTAGGAAATTGCCCCTCCCGCCTAAAAGGGGGGAAATAGACCCCCACTCTAGAACGATTTTTTTCTTGCCTGAGTTCAACTTACACGCACTTGCCTTTTATTACAACTTTTGCAAAATACCTTGTATTATAGCAGATTTTTTCAACACGGAATCCAAAAAACTTTTAAATTCACCACGAATACCACTCTGACCTTGAATAACTTTGGAATGAGTACATTAATTAGATAAGAAGTAAGGACCTTTTTTAAAAAACATCAAATTTTCTTTCAGATTCTACCTTGATCATTTCTGTATGATAACCGTTTCTAAAGTTATAAAATAAAGAAGGAATCAAAAAAAAGTTCCCATACGATTTGTATGGAAAACAGAAAGTAGCGATGAGCGACCTCTAAATATTGACCTAAAGGGCTGAAATTTTGCCAGGATTATTATTTCATTAAACTCTAACTAAAAAGCTAGTGGCATTGAAAATCGAAGACATTTTCATTTTTTTGAATCAGTCTAATATACATACATTATGCATTTAACGTTAATACACTGACCTACATTTGAACAAATTTGTGAATGGTCAGTTATCACACAATCAATTTTGTTTTGAATAATCTTTTGAATAATCATGTTACCATTGTAAATCGTTGTGCACAAAATGATTCATTAATAGAGCAATTAATGACTGCACCTGAATGTGTCACGGTGACTAAGGCATCGAATTGCATTTGGGTGGATAGAATTGAATGTTCATTCTGTTCAAATGGAATTCGAATCTTTGTCGTCATCCGGGCCATCATATGTGGGTTAATAATGAAATTGCATATTGATTACAAAAATTAAAATTGTAATAGGTAGATATAAGAGTGGGGATGAACCCAAATATTTGTAAGATAGATTTAAGTATAAATAGCCCTAACGTTTGAAAATAAAAGTTAGTCTTAAAACATATAATTTTGACTCTATTTATTTCGGGTGACGAGCTTAGAAGAAAACGATCGTGCATTTTGATGCTCGGACTAATATCGGTTGGAGAACTAAGATAATACTCAACAATAGGGAAATAAACATTACATGGCGATCCTGCGGACTACAAAAAAAAAAAATATTCATGACTTCACTCGAAGAAATTAATAAAATCTTCGAGAAATGGGAGAAATTCTTGGAATATACACCAGAACCTATAACAAGTGAGACAGGAAACCAGGCACCAGCCTACACACCAACGCCAATATCAGCTGGCCCAAAACCATTGTCACTGGAGGAATACAGGAGAAGACAGGAAAAACAAAAAATTAACATCCAGCAAATAAGAACGGCGGCAACTACCCTAACCACAAAAAAGAAGAGAGGAGGAAAAAAAAGGGCGTTCCAAAAAAGGTGTGCGGAACTGCAAAAAATTATCAACATAAGTTCAGGAGCACAAAAAAGAAGAACTGAAAAAAGATGGGTGGCAAGGAATCAAAAGAGGAGATAATAAACAACAATGCAGCAGCAGCGACAACAACAACGTTTAATGACTTAGATAGCAAAATAATATATTTAAATTGTATATTATTAATAATATTAACATTATGTAAACTAAATGCACATTATAAGAAATATTTAAGAAAATACGCTTTCAAAAATATTAGTAATGTTTAATATAATAATATAATATGTACATTTATAAACAATAAAAATATATAAAGATAATTAAGACAATTCATTTATGGAGTTCGAAATATTAGACAAGCTATTAAAAAATTTAAAAAAGTCCCCAGGTAGAACATAAAGTGAAGAATAAATACAAAATACAAACAAACAAATTGACGAGACATGGACAGAAATTACAAGAAAAGCAGACCTGAAGGACATTAAAGAATTAAAAGATAAATATGAAAAAATGGTTGAACAGATAAATAGCTTTTTAAAAATTAAAAATACTAGTTCGCAGTCTAATCCAAAAATAAACATGGCAGATTTCGATTTAATTACTGCCTCAAAGGTAATACCAGAATTTCGAGGAGATCAAAAGGATCTAAATAATTTCTTAGGTTTGATTGAATTCTACAATGACACTCTTAAGGATGACACTCAAAAAGAAACATTAATAAAGTTCATTCTAGCCACCAAGCTTGCAGAAACAGTAAAAAATAAAATTCTTAGGGAAAACAAGCCAACAAAATTTAAAGATTTGAAGAAGATACTACAAACTGCTTACAAATCAAATAAAACTGCATCTAGGTTACACAATGAAATTTCGAAATGTTATCAAGGAAATCAATCAGTTCTGACTTACGCTTCACGAATAGAGGCACTATTAGCTTCCTTAAATGAACTCCAAATTTCTGAACAAGGAGATGAGCATAGGGAAGTAATAGTAAAATTGAATGATCAGATTGGAATGACAGCTTTCAAGAATGGTCTATCAGAACCATACAAATCACTTGTGACAGCCGCAAGACCAACAAAGCTTGCAGATGCTGTACAAGTAGCATTAGAAATTGACCCAGACCGATCAAACCAAATAATGCATTTTAATAGGGTACAGAGAGGTAGAAGTAGCCCCAGAGGTAACTTCAACCTTTTGCTTTGCGTGGCCTTTATTGGGATGACCCACACGTTCTTCCTCATTATGAAAACCGCTTAAAATTAATCAATCTTCAAACATTATGTAAACGTCGTGATAATGCTGACATTCTTTTTGTACACCAGCTTTTGACTGGAGGCATTGACAACGAAGGTCTACTCGAGAAAATAACTCTGAACACTAACCTCCGTCCTCTGAGGTCAATACCACTATTCTCTATCCCCTTCCACCGTACCGAGTACGGTAAAAACGCACCTGTTTCAAGAATGCTTCAAAAAGTAAACAACTCCACCGTCTTTGATTTAAACCTTTCTAAATCCTCCCCTAAATTAAAACTTGCACTCTCCCCATAATCCTTTTCTCATCCTGCTCATTAAATCTTTTTATTTTTAATTTAGTCTTAAGTACTCTATTGTTTTAGATTTAAGTTATTTATATTTTTATATATGCTTGTATTAAGCTAAATTAAAAAAAAAAAAAAAAAAAAACCGAAATTTCAATAGCTTTTCAAATTTCAACGGGCCACAACAAAACAATAGCAGATATTTTATCCAAAACAGGGGCCAGAACAACAGCAACAGAGGACAACACAGAGTTGCAGGGAATATTGACAGGCGAAATTTTCAGGGAAACGGGTACGTCCCCGGCCAACAAAATCCGGGGTCAATGTCAAGAAGAAGATAATTCACATTGAAACTTTAGAAGGACAAACAAATTTTATAAAATTTAATGTAAAGGGTAGAAATCAACCAATAAGTTTATTAATAGACACAGGAGCCGATATTTCAATAATCAAAAATAATGCATTAGGTACTAATAGAGTAGAGTATGGTAGAAATTGTGAGATAAATGGTATATCTGAAGAATCAATCACCCTTATTGTAATAGGCGTTTTTCTTAAACGACAATTGTCACTTTTTGTGTCGAGTCACTTTCTTGGCGTTTTAGAGTCGGTATTGCGTTGCTTAAACGCTATTATTTGCAATCCACACACATTCCACATAAGCAGCTGATTGTGACAGATTGATATTCGGAAGAATAAATTATATTTTCAAATTCAAATAAGATTTTGTACTGAAATTATTAAAAAAGGCACAAATATGAATAGCATTGGACTATTTATTTTGTTAAATAACTCTGCTAGCGTGAGCAATGAAGAAGATAGGATGGACGAGAATAAAAAACTTAACTTAGTGAAAGCAAGAAGAAGAATAAGATCGACATCAAATCCTTTGGATTTGCCAGACTCGAAGTAAGTACAAGTGCATACATACATCCAAGTATGATTCCTTGGACAAATCATTCTAAATTGCTATATTTCCAGATTTGTAATGTACTTTAGGTGGAATAAAGACGCCTTTATTTACCTATTGAATGAACTCGAAGAAAAGGTACCGAAAAGACAAAGCATGTTATCGGTGCCACTAATTTTAAAGCTTGCAGCTACTTTGAGATTTTTTGCTGAAGGCAGCTACCAAAAGGGTGTAGGCAATGACTTTAATTTGGGAATTGCACAACCAACGATGAGCCTCATTCTCAAAGAAATGCTCGAAATTATGGAAGTACACCTTTGCCCTCGTTGGATAAATTCTCACTATTCGGATGAAGAAAAAAGACAAGCTAAAGCGTTTTTTTTATGAAAAGGCTGGGATTCCGGGTATAATTGGATGTGTAGATGGCAGCCACATAAAAATTCAAGCACCAAAAAAAAATGAACAACATCGTTACTATAACAGGAAAGGCTTTTTTAGCTTGAATACTATGTTTGTATGTTACTAGTATTATTGCATTTGTTGGTTTAATTCTGTCTACATAAATCTCAAATTTTAGGTTTGTGATGACAAAATGCGGATCAGGTATGTAGATGCCAGACATCCTGGGGCTAGTCACGATTCCTTTATTTGGAATTCGAGTGAGCTTCGGGAGATTCTTCAAAGGAATTTCGACAATGGAGATAGAAATACTTGGTTACTAGGTTCGTTTGTTGTTGTTTCATTCAAAACCTTTAATAATTTGAAAATCAAATTTAAAGGTGATGCTGGCTATCCGCTAGAACCCTTTCTAATTACACCATTCAGATCCGCCCAAGAAGGAAGCAGTCAAAGTGACTTCAACATGAGGCACTCGAAATCCAGAAATATAATTGAAAGAACGATTGGTGTGCTTAAGAACCGCTTCAGATGCCTGCTCAGTGCTAGATTATTGCACTATACCCCTCAAAAATCGATCCAAATTATAAATGTGTGTTCGGCTCTTCACAACATCTGTATTCATTACAAAACATCAGAGCCACCAATAGACCAAAATCCCTTCATCTTTGAGAATATATCATCCGATCCGGATAGAAACCCTGAAAATATTCTCCTGGAAAACAATCAAACAGCTGTTAATATAAGGAACCAGTTATTGCAACAATAAAAACAATTTGATAAAATAAATAAATGTTTTAATTCAAATTCGTTATTTTAATTCATTTACATACATAAATAAGATCCTTAAAAGGTAGCTTGAGTAAGGCTAGGTATGTTTTTATATACCTTCACTTAGGATTCATTTATTTTTTTTAATTCATAGACATAAATAAGATCCCTAAAAATTATAAGGTAGGTAAGTTGAGTAAAGTAAAGTATAAGGTAACTTGAGTAAGGTTAGGTAAGTTTTTATATAAATTTAGGACTTAAACTTCAACTTCTTTTCCTTGAGATACAATTTTGATTTTTTTAACTCTATTTCAGTTAACCGCATTTCGTTTTCCTTCATTTGTTGATGTTCTTCCCGTTCCATCTTCAGCTTGTACAATTTCAATTTTTCTTCTTCCAAATAAAACCTCTTTCTTTCATACCTTGCATTTTCTTTTACAAGGCCTTCAATTTTGTTTAAGGACAGCTTGACCTCAAGATACAAAGCCTCTTGCACCTTGGTTTGCTTTTCCAACATTTGGGTGAAACTTAGTGCAGCTGTGTTGCCTTCTGGTCCTTCACTGTTGGAATTTTGTTCTTCCGTTGTTGCTTCCATTGGAGCAGTAGTAGCAGTGTCAGATATAGTTATCAATTGCTCAGTTGTTAGAGGAGTTTCTATGTTGGTGGGTGTGCATATCGTCACCAAAGATGGATTTGGTCTAGAACCCCCAAATACGTTACCCCCCGGGTCAATAATGTCATTCAACTGAAGTAGACCGGCAATAACGTTATCCATTTCGTTTAAATATTTTGGTTTGAACGAACCTCCTCCAGTTGCCTCCATGTTTTTTTTATTGTGCACAAGTTTTTGTTTAACTTTAAACTTGGCATCGAACCATACCTTTTGCCACTCTTTTACCGTTCTAACCGGTGGCCCCAAGGAATTGAGGGTATTTGCAACGGATTCCCATTTGTTTTTTTTGTTCTCTGTTTGGGGGGCGCCTCTCCTAAAGTTTGTTGCCAAAGAAGGATTTAATTCCATTAATTCTATGAGCCTTTTCATTTGCTCTGGATTCGTAACTTTCACCCTTTAGTTAAAAGAAAATAATTAACACTAAAACAAACAGATAAACATTAGAAAAACTTACATTTTTAATAAATTTTTCATAAGGCGTTTGAAAATTTACCGTCGACAGAAAGTGGCGTATCACTCGTCATAAAAGGAAACTAAAACGACAGCTACAATAGCGATGAGGGTGAGATTTGTCGATAAAAAAATTAGATTCCACTGAACGCCAAATGTCAAGTAGCGTAACGCTAAGTAAAACGCTTATATAACGACTTTCGCAATACTAATTTGTTTGTGTGACATTTGTCATTCAAGTAAAACGCCTACTACAATAAGGGTGAATATTAACTAAAGGTATAGCAAAAATAGAGTTATGCATAGAAGACATGAAATTGGAACATACATTTAATGTAACTGATGATAGTTTAAATTTATCCACAGATGGAATTTTGGGTAGAGATTTTTAATTTAAATTCAATTGCAAAATTGATTATGAGACATGTGTTCTGGTAATCTCATTAAATGGAGAAGAAATAATACTGCCAATGAATATGGACACAAGAGACATTTATAGTAATATCACGATACCACCTAGAACAGAGATAATTCAAAAAATTAATTTAGATTTAGATGAAGACAGTTTAATTTATGGAAAAGAAATTAAGAAGGGAACATTTTAAGCAAATTCATTAATACCAGCTATAGGAGTTAAACATGTCAAAATTCTTAATACAACTGAAAAAGAAGTAAAACTAGATCATATTTCTTTAGGAATAGAACCAGTCTCCAACTACGCAGTATTACAGTTTAAAAATAATTTAGTAGATGAAGACAGATTTAATAACATTCAAAATGAAATAAAGGTAGACAGTTAAGATAATGACGCAAAAACAGAAATTTTAAAAATATGCAAAGAATACCAGAATATATTTCACTTAGAGGGAGAAACATTAACTAAAAATAATTTTTATGAACAAAAGATAACAACTATAGATAAAACACCAGTGTATATAAAAAATTACAGACTGCCTCATGCGAATTTGAAAAAGATAAAAGATCAAGTTGAAAAGTTAATAGATGAAGATATAACTGAGCCATCTACTAGTCCGTACAACTCACCGTTGTTAATAGTACCAAAGAAAAGCACAAATGGAAATAAAAAATGGAGATTAGTAGTTGATTTTAGGTCTTTGAACAAAAAAGTGGTTGACGATAAATTTCGATTAACTCGCTTTAGAATCTCAAATAAAACTTACTCACTTGACTATCTTTTTCTTCTCTTTATGCATTGCGTCTGACAGTTACAGTGTTGCCAGATACTACATCCACTTCCCTTCTTTTACAATGTTTTCCTTAATTATTTTAACTTACTTTAGATTAATACATTAGCAATATTTTTCATTTAGGTACTTTAACTTATTGCATACTAGTAATTTTTCTTTTTTTTTCATTACATTAGTGATTTTTTTCTTCATTCTGTGTTCAAATTAATATTTAAAGGGTCATTTTCAAAAAAAAAATTAAATAAAATAGTTTAATGGTGATAACATTATACTTGTACTTTTTTTTTTTTTTTTTTAGTCCAAATAACGACCTGGCATTTTTCTTGTTCTCTTTGTTGGTAGTTCTGGTGGCTGATCTAATGTAGTTGATTCATTTTGTTGTGAAATTCTTGTTGTTGATGTTTCTTCATTTGTTGTTTGTTTAGTTTTTTCTTCTGGCTGACTTGTGCTGAGTTTTTTTAAATGTGTTACATTTCGACGGTACAATTTTTCTGAGTCTTTTGATTCAATGATGGCTTCTGCTCCTTTTCTTTCAACTGTACTTTATGTACAGCTGGGTTAAAGTTCGGCGAAAGTTTATTTGCTTTTGTCATCGTCTTTACTAAAACTTCATCGCCGATTTTGATGTCATTTAATTTAGCATGTCTTCTCTTGTCTGCATATCGTTTCTCACTTTCTTTTTTTCCTTGTCCCGATCATACAACTCATCATCAACCTCGAGTGGGTGTAATATTTGTGGTAATTTGTCCCGTATATTCCTTCCAAACATTAATTCCGATGGTGTTTTACTCGTTGTGGAATGTTGAGTTGAACGATACATAAGTAGATACTCGTTTAAATCTTCCATCCAACTCCTGTTAGTGTTTTGACTTATTGTTAGTCTTTTTAAGATTGATCTATTCTGTCTTTCTACTTCTCCGTTCATTTGTGGCCAATACGGTGTTGTAGTAATTAGTTTAATGTTGTTTGTGTCACAAAAACTTCGAAATTGTTCGCTCACTAACTGCCTACCATTGTCCACGGTTAATGTTAAAGGTAGTCCAAACCTAGCAAATATTCGATTAAGCCTTTTAATAGTTTCACAACTATCGATTTTTTTCATTATTTCAATCTCAATGAATCGGCTGTGGTAATCGACGATGACCAATAAATAATGTTCTGATGGTAAAGGGCCTACAAAATCAAGAGCTAGATAATGCCATGGTGCATTAGGTAGCTCTTTTCTTTTTATCGGTTCGGGTGGTGGTGGTGCTGATACCAACATACATCCATGACACCTTTTAACCATTTCTTCAACGTCTCTATCGATTTTAGGCCACCATATTTTGGCTCGGATTCTTCGTTTCATAACCGACATGCCAGGATGTCCTTCGTGTGCTAGCTCTAGTACTCGGTGACGAAGACCTTGTGGCATAACAATTCGATTGCTTCTTAATAAAATTTCACCTGCAAAGCAGAATTCTGTTGTAAATGCTTTGTACGCATTTAACGAATCGTTTGTTTCATCCCAATTGTTATTGTAAATGGCTTGTTTTATCAACTGTGTTGTTTTATCAGCTTGTGAATGTTTTTCAATTTCACACAACTTTATAGCTACTGGTGCAGCGACTGATGCTATTGAATTTACATAATGTTCTGCCTCTTCATCAAATGTCCTTTGTGGTTGCGTATCTACTACTAATCTGGACAGTGGATCGGCGATGTTAGTTTTTCCTGGTCTATAAATGATTTTGTATTTGTATGCTTGGAGTCGCAATACCCATCTTTCAATTCGTAAGCATGGCTTAGATCTTGGACCAAATATTACCTCCAAAGGTTTGTGATCTGTTATTAAATCAAAACATCGCCCATACAAGTAAAAATGGAAACGTTCCACTGTCCATACCAATGCGAGCGCTTCTTTCTCAGTTTGTGCATAACGTTTTTCCACATTTGATAAGCTCTTGCTTGCATATGAGATAGCTCGTGGCTCGTTTTGATTGTTAACTTGAATTAAAATTGCACCTAAGCCGACGGGGCTAGCATCGGCAATGACTTGAGTTTGGTCGTTCACATCGTAATAGCCAAGTAACAGTTTATCAGTCATCATATGTTTTAATTCATCAAATGCATCTTGTTGCTGCTTTTCCCATTTGAAAAATGTGCCCTTTTCCGTCAGCCGTCGCAATGGATAAGTTATAGTACTTAAATTTGGGAGAAATTTACCTATGTAATTAACCAAACCTAAAAAGCTTCTTGTTTCTTCCACTGTCGCTGGTTCTCGAAAGCATCTTATTGCAACAAGTTTGTCATCAGTTGGTGTGACTCCTTTTACCGATAATTTGTGACCAAGAAATCTTATTTCCTCAACGTTGTGAATACATTTTTCATGGTTTAATTCGACCCCATATTCATGTAAGGTTTCTCTAACTTTAAGAGCACGACTATCGTGTTCCTCTTTGGTAGCTCCATATACTAGTATATCGTCGATGAAATTAACACAGCCATCACAATTACTCAAAATTTGTTCCATGATCTTCTGAAAAATTTCAGGCGCACATGATATTCCAAACATTAAGCGTGTGTATCGAAATAACCCTTTTCTAGTAATAAATGTTGTTATTTCTCTAGATTCCAGAGAAATTTCAACCTGTAATCAAATTTTGTTTTTATTTAGTTAATATATTGTTCTTAATAACTTAATTAATGCATACACAGGATTAGATACACATATGAATATATGCATATATACATGTGCATGTATTTAAATGTACATACATAATCTAAACAAAATGTACACACATTATGCACATTACCCATAGTTGCAAACATGCATTAATACCAATACATATAAAACTATTCTCCTTTATAATTATCTCAAGACTAAAAAATATATTAGTTTGTTTTTCTTTTTAGCTCAAACATCAATCAAACATCGAATATTTTTTTTTTCTTTTGTTCTTATTCTTAAGATCTTAAGATACTCATTGTTTTTTTTTTTTAGTCCTTTGAGTTAAGATCTCAGAAGGAGATTTCCGAAATGTGATAGTCATTGGCAAATGTTGAAATGTCCCGATGTCGTTCTTTTCGCCAAAGTCCATATGGATATGCAAAAAAACGCAGTTAGTATGCCTATTCGTACTAATTTTCACGTCAGCAAACGCGCCTAATTTGTAATGAGTTTGACGTTTCGAACACCTGTTTTTAAATTCGTAATCGTATGAAAATCAAGTTTGCTTTGAAATACAAATCTAAAAATTCAGTTTAAATATCTCTACAAAAGGAAAAATAGAAGTCAAGCATTTGTTAATTTGTTTTTTTTTTTTTTTTTTATAATAGTAGAAAAATTTAATTTCCAACTTGAACCAAAGAATTCATTTATTCTGAAAACAAATGTAAATTGTATCTCCTTACAAAATTTTATATATATGTATACCTGTATACATGCAGTTTAAAAAAAATGTCTCGTTAAATTTAAATTTGTGTTTTTTTTTCAGACCTGGTGAAATGCATTCCGGATGTCATACAAGGAAAAGTATCGGCTTCGTCTAATATGTGGTAGAAAATCTTCCATGGTTGGAAGTGGATGATTTTCCCGTTCCACTGCTTCATTAGCTCGTCTCATGTCGATACAAATACGAACATCTTTTTCTTTTGGTATGACAACCATAGGGGATACCCATTTGGATGGCCAATTTACTTTTTCGATGATCCCTTGTTTCAAAAGGTCATCTAACTTTTTATCCACTGCATCTTCAAGAGGAACAGGAACACGTCAATATGATTGCACGACTGGCTTTGCATTTTCTTTAATTGGGATTGTGACAATGACATCTTTAATGGTACCAATTCGCTGATTTGTGGGTTGCTGCAATTCTTCTTGAATCTTGTCAACGCTGTATCCAATTTTCAAAACACCGAGAATGTTTGCAGTATCACGCCCGATCAACATTTTTCCAGGGCCGTTTATGACATAGAAATCTGCTGATGTGCGTTTAAGGCCGATTTTAATTTGTGCTTCGAATACGCCATGGATTTGTAGAGTGTGCCCACTATAAGCTTTGAATATTTTATCAGTAGTTTTCCGTTGATTTTGTACGGTGATTTGTTTGGATTTCAAAAGGTTCCAAGTCTCTTTGTCCAATAAATTAAATTTGGATCCTGAGTCAATTACTGCTTTGATGGTTTCACCTCCCAATTCACATGGAAATTCATTTTCTTCATTTGTCGTTGTTATACAAAATATATATTCGTTCACATTCTTATTATCATCAACGTATTTGACTATTTCTTCGGTTTTTCGTTTATTTTGTGGTTCATCTTTCAATGTTTTTGTTGGCGAATCCTTTTTCTCATTTGTTTTTGTTACTGTGGTGTTTGTGCGTTTTCGTGAGCGGCATTTCCGAATAAAGTGGTTCAAACCATTGCATTTATTACATTTCTTACCCATGGCTGGGCATTTTTCATAATTGGAGTCATGACCTTCGTATCCACATCGTGTGCAACTTCTCATACGTCTATCAATGGTCGCATGTTTCTTTGGCCAGGTCATATTAGTTTTGTTTTCGATTTTGTGGACTTCTTCAACTATCTTGTTTGTTTGTTTGTCTTCAGCAAAGGTTTTTTCTTGTTTTAAAATGAATTCAACTATTTTTGCTGTTTTGAAAATATCTTCGTATGTAGTATTTCCCAGCTTCAATAGCTCTCGCCTCATTTCGCTTGATCGGCATCCTTGTATTAATCGGTCTTTAATCATCATGTCACGTTTTTCTCCAAAATCGCAGTGATTTGATTGGATTTGAAGTCTCATTACAAAGCTGTTGATGCTTTCACTTTCCTTCTGCTTAAGCGAATTAAAAAGGAGGTGCTCTAACGAGGTATGTTGTTTTGGCAAAAAGTAGTCGTTAAGCTTTGTTGTTGTTTTTTCGTAGCTGGTTTGCATTGGTACATACTCATTTGCCCATGGTCCGCTGCATGCGTCACTGCTTACTTCTGGCAGATTTATAAAAATTTCTTGAACTTTCCGACCAGCGAAACGCATTAGCATTTTACGTTTCGTTTCTGGATCTTCGATGTAACTGGCTTCCATGCAAAACTCGAAGGAACGAAGCCAGTTCTTCCATTCAGCTCCACAGTTTTCTCCATCAATTGTGTGATCAAATGGTGCCACATAAAGTCCAGATCGTTTGAACGAATCTATAATCATGGGAATAAAAATATATTTGAATGTTATCTTTTCCCCCAGTCAATTATTATCAGCAGCTAAACATAAAAATGGTAAAAGAACTGTATTTTGAATTAAACAGCGAGATTTTGCAGTCTAGAACTGAGTGGCATAGATAGATTTGGTGGCACAACAGCTCGTGAGGAACCAGGGCCTAGTGACTTACAGCTCTCAACCTTGCTGGAAATTGCTTGTTTGAAAATTTCCTAAGCCGGATACATATTATACCAATAAAATTATGTATAAAGAATATATATGATCATTATTACTCGAGTGCAAAGCCCATTCAAATTAGGTTACTAAATATTAATAAAACTAAAATTAAATAACATCAATTCCAAAATGATCAAATATCTTGTCTCTTATGGTATTTTTAAGGTATATCTACCTCTTTTGGAATGATTTTAACTACTTTAACTAAAACAAATAAAGTCGAAATTCGATTTCAGGAGTTGTAACAACATACTTTTTGATTTAGCAATCGTTTAGGGTGCTCTCTTAATTCGCTTACATTTAAGTTGCGACATAAATCATTTACATATGTATAGGTACTTCTTTCTTTTTGTTTTAATTTATTTAACAATCGTTTAGGTTGCTCTCTTACTTCGCTAACATTTAAGTTGCGACAAAAAATCTATCAGCCTCATCCTGCAAACATATTTTTTTTCCGTCAAAGTGTGAACTCTCTCTCCTTCGGAGGATGTGAAATATTTTTTTTTTTTTTATAAGTTCATAAATTTCTTGATACGCTTTACTCGGATTTAAAAACAAACTTGGATTCCATTGAATTAAATTCAATGAAACATTCATGTGAATCAAAAATTTTGCAGCAGGATGGGGCTGTTTCATTCAACTTCTTTTCCTTCAAAATCTCACTTTTTATTCATTGTATTGATTCAAAACTCTTAAACCTAATGTTGAAGTTTCGACTGATATAATTTTTTTCTTTGTTATTTTAACCAGTATAGTTTTAACATTTTAATAAATTCACTAAATTTCTTCATGCTCAAATAAAAAGAAATTATTTTTCATTCTACGATATTGCAAAAAAAAACTTTAACATAGGGATGAACAAGCTAGGCTGTCCTTGTGCCAAAGTGAGATCATTGACGTTTGTTTTTAGTTTATTGTGAATTATTATTATTTTCTTTTCAAGAGACAGAGATACCTACATATATTGCTTCTCTTTTTTTCTAGCCTAATCTGTATAAAATGCTCATTGCATGAATCTCACCATATAAGAGGTGAGTGAAAGAGACATTGAATGCTTTCCATACAAACGGGATGTGGCTCGTTAACGTTTTTTTTTTTTTTATGGCATGTCCCGTTTTGAATTTAAATGACTGAGAAATATATGCCTAGTTTTCCATGCCTCGATTTCAACACTAATTTACCATTTAACAGATATTTTTTTTTATAAATTAAGGCAGTTTATATACTGAATCACATATTGAACAAATTATTAATATGTTTGTTCTTTGTTTTCCAATTTTTTTTTATTTCTTTACAAAATTTGTTTTTCTCACCACTTTGACCAGCAAAATTGCTTTCATTTTCCTTGCAATCATCCATTTCACTTTCTTTCATTTTTTTTTTTTTTTTGATAAAATTTCCAATTCTTTTAATATTAACACCTTTTTTATATAATATTCGGTTTGATATTTTCTTCTTTTGTAAATTGTTTTTTTTTTTTTTTTTATCCTCGTCGCCACTTTAGAATCTCAAATAAAACTTACTCACTTGACTATCTTGCACCGAATGATCTTTCTTTATTTCTTTCTTCTCTTTATGCATTGCGTTAGACAGTTACAGTGTTGCCAGATACTACACTCGCTTAGAAGATGTACTAGACAAACTAGGAAAAGCTAAATATTTTTCAACATTGGATATTTTTATTTTTTTTTACACTATCAGATCTTTGTCGAAGAGAGCTTAGTACAAGCGACATCTTGCGACCAAAGAATTGCCAAACACAAATTAAGTGCTTATCAGGCTCATCACTTAGTGTAGTGTTAGTAGTTAGTAAGCAACAAACTACTTAAGACATACACTTTACAAAATAAAATCAAAAACAATAATTATAAAATAACAAATACAATGACATTGAAAAAAATAACAATTATAAACATTTAAAAGCGTGGTACACTGGTCTTCAATGTAGCTTTGAGACTATTCTTACTTATATTAAAATCAAAAATATTTGAATTCAAATTCAGAATGTTGCACATGCGGGTAAAAGGCTCATGCATTCCATAATTGGTACGGTGTTGAGATATATGCATTAGTTCTAGACTACGAGTGTTGTGACCTCCCCCACGGTAGTTAAGGCTAGTACAAGATAATAAATCAGGTGCATCAATAACGCCCGTTAAAAGTTGATGAATAAATACAATATCATTGTTAATTCTTGCCCCATAACCAAAGGAAAGGGAAAGCTCAACCCCGTATGGTGGTCTAAGGAACTATCCATCCTTCGGAAAAACTCAAGGAGGCTTTTCAATAGAGCTAAATATAGTAACGCACCTACTGACTGGGACTTGTTCAAGATCAGTAAAAGAGAATATAAAAACCGAACAACTTATGCAAAAAGAGCAGCCTGGCAAAAGTTTTGTACAGACATAGAGTCTACAAATGATGCTGCTAGGCTTAGGAAAGTTATGTCTAAAGTTCATGCTCCTCCGGGCTTTCTCAGAAGACCGGATAATACCTGGACAGACTCCTGCTCTGAGACCTTAGAATCACTTATGAGCACTCACTTCCCAGGGTGTGTCGTCGATACTCTTCCTGTGGACAGAGGCCCTAACATTTGTGAAATCTCTAATTACATTGGTAATCAAATAGTAGATAGTAAGAAGGTGGCCTGGGCCATTGACTCCTTCTCAGCATACAAGTCTGCAGGGCCTGATGGAATTCTTCCAGTTATGCTCCAAAGCTCTAAAGACACAATTGTTCCGATTCTAGTGGAAATATTTAGGGGTTGTCTTAACATCACCTATATTCCCTCTAGTTGGAGAGAAGTCAATGTCATATTCATTCCCAAAGCTGGCAAGCCCACCCACACTGAACCAAAAGATTTCAGGCCAATAAGCCTATCCTCTTTTCTTCTTAAAACCTTAGAAAGACTTATAGAAATTCACATACGCTTAAAGCTTAATGACAGTGTTCTCTCGCAGGCCCAACATGCTTACATGAAGGGCAAATATGTTGAGACAGCACTTCACGAGGTGGTTAGCACAATTGAGAAATCAATAGAATTCAAGGAATTTACATTGGGAGCATTCCTTGACCTTCCTTCAATAATGTTGAAAACATTGCAATTCGACAAGCCCTAGACTCGATGGGTATCGATCCAAGGCTCTCAAATTGGATTGACTCCATGCTTCAGACGAGACTTGTAAATACACAAATGGGTCAAAGCAAGCTTAAAGTAAGGACGTGTAGGGGCACTCCACAGGGGGGGGTTTTATCTCCCTTGCTCTGGCTTCTGGTCGTTAATCAGATCCTTGTTAATCTCAATCTCAGCGGGGTCAAAGTCGTGGCATATGCTGATGATATTGTAATTATGGCCTCAGGGAAATTTGTCCCCATACTGTGCGAGCTCCTACAAACATCCCTTAACAAGCTCAATCACTGGGCCAAAAGCTGTGGACTTAATGTCAACCCACTCAAGACAGAACTAGTTTTGTTTACAAGAAAACGCAACATTCCAAATATAAACCCCCCCACTATAAATGGGACACCGCTCCATATAACTGGTACGGCAAAATATCTTGGTCTGATTATTGATCGTAAACTCAACTGGAAAGAAAACATAAAAGAAAGAGAAAAGAAAGCATCAATAGCATTCTATACTTGCAGTAGAATCTTCGGTAAAAGATGGGGTCCAAGCCCTAAAACCATTCAGTGGATGTACACAGCCATAATAAGGCCAATCCTGACATACGCATGTTTGGTTTGGTGGCCAGCCTTGGATAAGGCAACCAATCTTAGAACCATGACTAAAATTCAAAGACTAGCATGTATCGGCACAACCAGTGCCATGAGAACTACACCAACTGCAGCCCTAGAAACATTCCTCTCACTAGCCCCACTCGATCTTTTTACGAAAGAGATGGCGGCCAAAAGTGCTCTGCGACTTCAACAATGCAATAATTGGAGAAAGGGCCTTTACGGTCATAGAACTATCATGAGATATACCGACATAAACATTCAGACAGACTACACATTACCGCACATTGATTTTAATCCGGTAGCCCTAACAGATATTTCCACAAGGACACTCTGGACGGAAAACCGGGTCATAAACAATAATCATGTTTCGGTCTTCACGGACGGCTCCAAAACAAACGAAGGGGTAGGGTCAGGCATCTTTTCAGATAACCCACCCTTAGACAGAACAATAAAGCTTCCAGATTTCTGCAGTGTCTTCCAAGCGGAAGTGCTCGCAGTTTGTGAGGCTGCAAAGAGCCTTTACACGTGTGAGCTGGTTAGTAAAAATATTGAAATTTTTATTGATAGCCAGGCGGCAATCAAAGCCATTACCTCAGTTGTGACAAAGTCAAAACTGGTTGCTCGTTGTCGTGATGAGTTGAAATTACTTAGCGAATCAAATACAGTCACCCTTCGATGGGTCCCAGGACATCGTGACATATACGGGAACGAAATGGCAGATGAATTGGCCAAAACCGGGTCATCTCTTGATCCGAGCCAAACTGACTGCCCTGTTCTCATGCCACTAGAGCAAGAAAAAAGAAGAATTTGCCAGAATTTCCTCAAAGTTGCCAACGACAGATGGTCAACAATTGATACCTGTCGTATTTCGAGGAACTTATGGCCGGATATTTCAAACAAAAAAATAGAGTATTTACTCAAGCTAAGCAGGCCTCAACTATCCCTATTGGTTGGAATTCTAACAGGTCACAACACAATGGGAACCCACTTAAGCAGAATGGGCATCGGCTCATCTGACTTATGTAGAGGGTGTCAGGATGAAGAGGCAGAGGAGGGCTCAATTCACTTCCTTTGTGAATGCCCCAGCCTAGCCAGAACTAGAAAGGCAGAAATACTTTTTCGACGAACTGGGCGACGTCTCGTTTTTGCCACTAAAAAACATCCTTAAATTCGCTCAGAACTCAGGATGGTTCAGGGAGGCCCCCCATACCTAAACTTCCAATAATCCATTTCCTTCCCCCTCCTTATACCTACCTTGACCTACACTCAGGGGAGCGCAATGGATCCATTGAGATCCGAGTGAGGTGATGCGAATTTCTCGTATCATCACCCCATTTAACCTAACCTAATTCTCCTTTGTGCCAAAGTTTGAATATGAAGAAGCTTAATCCGGTGTTCGTAAGGAGGAAGATTATAAGGATCGGACCACGGTAGACCTTTCAAGGCAAAACGTATAAAATTACGCTGTACTGCTTCTAGTCTATTCTTATGGACATCGTAAAACGGAGTCCATACCTGTGATGCGTATTCAATATGAGGGCGAACAAGACTGTTGTAGAGAGCAAGGGTAACATAAGGATCCTTAAATTCCTTAGACCATCGTTTAACAAACCCTAACATAGAGTTTGCCTTGTTGACGATTAAATTGATATGCTTCGTAAAATCAAGATTAAAAGTAAAATGAACCCCTAGGTCTTTGAAACTATCAACACGACGCAATGTGTGCTGCGATATTTTATAATCAAATGAATTTTTTTTTAGAAAAAATCATCGCCTGACATTTAATAGGGTTGAGATTTAAACCGTTTTTATTACACCAAATAACAAAACTGTTTATATCTTCTTGCAAAAGTAACCGATCACTCTCAGATTTGACGCTTTTGAAAATTTTCATGTCATCCGCAAAAATTAGAATTTCACTATAACGTATACAGAGGGATACGTCGTTGATAGCTAAGATAAAAAGAAGTGGGCCTAAATGACTACCCTGGGGAACTCCAGATTTGGCAAAGAAAGGGTTGGAGACAGAGCTCCTAAATCTAACCTGATAGGATCTATTATGGAGATATGAAGAAACCCAAGTGATGAGTTTAGGAGGAAACCCAAACACCTTTAACTTAAACGTGATGATGTCATGAGAAAGTTGATCGAAAGCTTTAGAAAAATCTGTATAAATGCAGTCGAGTTCATGGCCATGTTCCAACGCAGTTGAACAATTATGCAAGAATGCAAGTAAATTGGTTATCGTCGATCGCTTTTGCATGAATCCATGTTGTTGATTGCAAATTAAATTCTTACAGTTGAATGTCAAACTATCGCACATTACTTGCTCAAAAAGCTTTGGAATGCAAGACAGTTTGGAGATTGGCCTGTAATTGCATATATCAGATCTGATACCCTTTTTAAAAACTGGTGTAATAAATGCTTTTTTCCAAATACTTGGAAATTTACCTGAGCTAAGTGATAGGTTAAACAAATTAAGAAGAGGGGGTGCTAATATTGATTTACATTTTTTCAAGATTATTGGTGGGATGCCATCAGGTCCAGACGAGTAATCATCATGAAGTAAGGACATATAATGTAACATTTTTTCAAGTATAATTGGGATATTATTGAAGGTAGTTTGTGGACAGTCTTTTAAGTAGCGAAAGAAGTTCTCATCAACATCAACGGGGGTATCAACGAAAGACTGGCGAAAGTTGTTAGCAAACGCATCACAAATATCCGGAGGACTATTTAAAATAATATTATTATAAGTAAAATTGACTGGATAGCCATCAGATTTCTTTTTTAAGTTAACGAAACTCCAAAAACTTTTGGGGTCAAGCTTAAGGGAACTTTCCATTTTTTTAAGATATTCAGCGAATAAATGATTGGAGAGGTTTTTAAACTCATCAAACAAGGAAATATACAATTCTCGGTCCTGAAGGGACATACTTTTTATGAAGTTCTTCCAAGCTCTGTTTCTTTTATTACGAAGAATTTTGAGTTCTTTCGTATACCATGAATGGCAGAAGCTAGAGTATTTGGGTAATTTGTGTGGAACTATGTCATTTATACATTTATACTTGATAAAAGTATGAAACTGCAACGTCAATGTCGCTTGAAACTGGTATATTTTTAATACCAGATGCACTTAAATGCTCAGAAAGCAACTGAAAATTAGCTTTCCGAAAGTCAAAGGAATATGAACAGTCTTGTGAATTACTATTATTAAGTAAATGCCCGTCCAAGTCAAGAAAAATGTCAAGAGGAGGATGGTATTTATCTATGTTTGATATTGCAGTAGTAGACTCTACCACTACAGTATTAACAGCGTCAGATGAGAAAACTAAATCGAGTATTCGATTTAAAGAGTTTTTAATACAGCTTATTTGCTGTAAGTCCGTAGATATAATATGGTCTAACAATTGAAGCTCCTGTTGATATGAAGTCAACGACGACGCTTCAAAGTAAGACTCATCTTCTGAAGGAATCCAGTCAATGTATGGAAGGTTAAAGTCGCCTAAGAGAGTAATAATACTATGAAATAAAGCAATCTCAATAATATAGTCGAGAGCAAGGGAAAGCTCAACATATACTGAAACTGTACTTTTGGGGGGAATATAGACATTAAGAATAAATAAATCTTTTGATTGCATGGATATTTTGATGCAGACAAGTTCTATTGAAAGATTAAAAGGGAATATGATAGGAGTTGTGTTGAAATGATTTCTAACCGCAATCAGGACGCCACCTCCTACTAAATTTGTACTATCCACATGACGGTCTTTCCTGAAAACTATGAATTCTTGATCAAAAAGTTCTGTGTCTAAGATCGTGTCATTAAGCCATGTTTCAGTGAAAGCAAATAAATCATATGGAAAAGCTTGGGAGTTTTGAAAGATTTTGGTAGTTTTACTGCGAAGCCCTCTTACGTTTTGGTAGTAGAGGGAGAACCTATGTTGCGTGTTGAGGGTGTCACGGAGACGTATCTTTAGGAGTTGGAAAAGGGCTGTGGCATGCTTGCTCTAGCTCGGCTAAGCTCGTCGGGTTGGGGCGGTTCTTGCCCTTTTCCAAAAAAACTCCTCTCACTCAGCAAACAAATTTAAACATGCCGGTGTTAAAGGAAGAGGTCAGGAATAGTGGAGAGGGTATATAATAGGAAACTGGAAAAAAAAAATGAAGGAATTGCACAAACTTAGCTACCTATGCCACTGCATTAGTGTAAGGGTGAGGCTTTGGCGAATCATCGAATGGATCAAAAGAAAAAAAAATGATTTTAAATTAAAATTAACCCCACCTAAAAGCTAAACCCCTAAAATCTAAAAATTATATCTATAAAGATATAAGCTAAGCTTAAAAACTAACTAAACTAGAAAAGTATTTTTTTTTTTCTTTTTTTGTCCACCGGAAAATCAACCTCTGCCCCACTGTCGCACCAACACAGTGGTTCATCGAGTCGTCAAAGGCCTTGCCTGGTGTTGTTGGCAAAAGTTTGGCCTGCCCACCCTTGTATCAAAGATACAACCATCGCTATCTCCTTGGCCAGTATTCTGGAGATAGCCCCTAGCATTAAACCTCCAGTCACATTTCCTACTTTTGTCTAGGTCAAGTCATGTCCACGTATGTAAGTATTGTCGAAGCAAATTATTATGTATATGAAGTCCATCTCATAAGTCGGTAAGGTAAGTATCGTTCTATTTGGTCAATAGGGTAAGTATAACGTTAGTGTGAAGTAAGTATTTTCAGTTAAGTAAGTATACAGTTAGTGTATTATAGGTATAGCGTTAGAGTATAGTAAATATAATGTAGGTATAGGTAGTATGGTAAGTATATAGTATGTAGAGTAAGTATAGTCAGTATGGTAAGTATATTGTAGGTATAAGGTAAGTTTAGAATTAGTGTACAGTAAATGTAGAATAGGTATAGTCAGTATGGTAAGTATGTAGTATGTCGTAGTCAGCTACGTAAAGGTATCTATGTCTAGTCATTGTCCAATCGTATTCTTCTTCCTCTCTCCTCCTCCCATCGCTGGCTCAGAAGAGCCTCCACACACCTCCTTTAGGTAACTAGCACATCATTATAATTCAGTTTATGACCTACTAGAAATTTTGTTAGAAACACTCATGAATTTCTTTCATTCAAAGTTTATTTTATAACAAAGTTCATTAAAATTCACTTATATCTAATTCTACGTTAAATTTAATAGAAGAAAATCAGAAAAGAAATTAATAAAATATTCACGAATATTCTTTACTTTGTTTTAAAATATCAAAAAAATATGGCTTTATTTAAATGCCCCGGAGTGTATTACAAATTTACCTCCTCTTCATGAAAAAAAAAAGTAAAGCAGAAACTGAAAATTCAAATAAAAGTTGGATTTAATCCGAAGTACCGGAGTGTAGGCACTTCCTTCCCCTATTCACTTAGGTGTATTTTAAGGATATATTTGTAAGTATAGAAATCAAAAAAAATTCAATATAAAACGAAAAAAAAAGGAAATGACTTACTACTTGATAATGACTCCCTCGATGTTCTGCCGGCAGCACCTTTCAGGATATCAGTTTTATTTGGCATTATTTTTACTGCCACAATTATTGTTTTTTTTTTTTCTTTTTCTAGTGGTCAAGTATATCACTTCTTAAGGTCCAGAGACCAAAACACTCTCCGCTTCACACTTTCACTTTGAGTTCACTTTTTCTTTCTTTACTTTCTTTCACTTTTATCTCTTTTACTTTTTCTTTTCTTTCTTTTAGTTTTAATTTTTTTGCTTTTGCTCAATTATTTTACTTAATTAAACTTTCACTAATTTCCTTTCTTCTTTTTCTTTAACAAAGTCTCAATTCAATTAAAAAGAATAAAAAAAATCAAATAAAAAAAAGTTATCAAAAAAAAAATGAGGTTAAATAAAAAGATTATATCCAGAAGGGACAAAAAATTTCACTCTCCGCAGCACCCTATCTCTTCTTCAGCCTGTCCTTTGGATTGCCAACTTTTTTAGCGTTTTTGGCGAATCCTCCACCCGGCCTCAAGTCCAATTTGGCTCCAACCCTTTCTGCCTGTCACCCAGATCTCCGATGGTCGAAGTAAGTTGCACCCGAAAAGGGGAGCAGAGGCTCGAACCAAATGTCGGTATGCTCTTATAGGTAGGCTCCTATTGGTATATATATATAATGTATATACGTATATATACAACGAGTTGCCTTTGTGACGTCTGTATGTACCTATCACCTAATGATCCGAACCTGACCAAAAAAACGTGAAACACCCATAAATATATAATTTTACACTTCTCAAGTATATGACGTCATACCTCTGCTAATATAAGAGAACGGGGTCCCAAAAATTCCCTCAGGAGTTTCCTTTCTATCGCCACACTCTTAAGTGTCACCTTGTGTTGACCTTTGCCTATTCTGAATTTAAATTTCAACAGGTATTATTTTCATGAAATGGTCATTTATTGGATTTTGATTTTACCTTTATACGATATTTATATTATTTTAGTTCCAATTGATTTCCTTTCGTTTTTTTTTTTTTTATCAATCACAATTTTCAAAAAAAACTTTCGCGGTGCAAAAAAAATCGATTTTTTTGTTTTTTCTTTATATAGAATTTCTTTATATGGCACTTTACGGCAACACGACACGGCTACAGCTGATAAATGCTTTAAAAGGAATGATAATTCAAATTGCCAATAAAAGGTCATCGCCCTATGGCCCATTTTTTTGAAATTAAAGTTATTTCAGTATTAGTGTGCAGACTGGAATTACGAATTTAGTTTCCCCATTCAGCAATACTAAACTTACTTGAGTCTCTTTTGCTTATCTGTATAATTCTGTATTTGTATTGATTATTTTTCTGTAAATATTATGTGTGTGGGTGTAACTACTTTGCTTATAACTAATATTGCACTAACCCATAAAAATGTAACTAACTACTCTAATATAAAATAAATTAATACATAAAAAAAAAACGAATGATAAAATTTTTCATAAATAAAATACCTAATACTAAAATATTGCACTAATTCCCTAAATAACTACTATTCCTAACATTTAGTATCACAGCTTTACTAATGACTACCTAGTGTAAACATTGCAGATTATTGCAATTCAGCACTATGTGCTGACAATTCAGCCTGTCAAGATTGACAAGTGACAGCGATCATTTATTTGTAAATTTGGTTTCGGTCGTGCAATTGTTTTATCTCCTTTGGTAATTAGTGAAAAGAATAACCTAATTACATAAACAAAACATAAATATAAGACATAAAAACTAGAACTATAAACGCATGGACTGAATTAAAATGAATGTACATTTATAATTATACTGAAGTGCAACATTAAGTGGCCAGTGGAACTTCATAGGCCAAAGCCACCATTATGGATTGCCGGTGGTAGTTTTGTTTGTTTTCTTTTACTGCCTAAATATTTCTTACTTGTGTTTATTTTATTCTATTCTTTTATTTTTTTCAGGGTCAACATTCATTCTATCCAGCAGTAGACACATTATTTCGCATTCGCGTTGGATTATTTACAGAAGATAAGTGTTTTGTGACCAGAGATTGTCTTCTGAGTTTTTCTTTAATAAGAAGAATTCAGTGACAAGATCTGGTGGCAATTTTAAATTTTTTCTTCACAACTATTTTTTTATTTATCTAGATTCTTCTTTTCAGGTACTTTTTCTTTGGATCAGCATGATCGGGGGATGCAGTTTCATGCAGCTAGACGACGGCAAAACCACCCCAATTGTTCAACAATACCCACAGCTACATAACAACACCGTCTGTGTTTTTTTTTTTTTTTATATAATTTGGTGTTTTTTTTTTTTGTTGTTTGTTTATGTGTCTAAATAAGGTGAATAATTAAAGTTACATGCGATGAGTAAACCAAACTTTGGAGTGTGTTTTTTTTTTGTTTGTTTTCATTTTGCAGTACAGTGAGTCAATTCCTTGACTCATAGAATGGGATGGGGTTAAATAATACCTATAGTGAATCGGTCTCGTAACAGGCTCGAAACATTTTCCGAGTGGTCGTGAGAAAAATGCTTTCGTAAAAAGAAAGTCGACCGATTGTAGTTAGTATGATAAGAAATATTTTTATGTTGGCCGTTCTCAACGTGTGGCACGTCCCACTCCCTGAGTGAACCTTACGATTTCATGTCCGGGCATATTCGGTATGAGATATTTTAGGTCATTTTTTTTTTGTTTTTATTATTTTTTTTAAATATGATTATTTTTGGATTAGGCTATACCTAGATATGTTTAAGAAAGAATATGTTATGCTTCCTTAGAGATTACACACACTATCGTATGAGTTGTTATCTCCACTATGTAATTCAGTCTTTATCTCTTAAAAAAAAATCTCAAAATATTAAGATTTATATCACAGTCAGGTACTAACTATTTGACCCAAGTAGATATAAATTAAAATATCACAGAATATAAGGTTAATAAATAAATAAATAAATAAATAATTTATAACAATCACCTACACTTATATCACAGAATAATAAAGTAAATAAATATTAAACTCTATAAATAATTAAATAAAACTCTATAAATACATAAATACTCTATAAATAAATAAATAAATAATATAAATAACTGATTAAACTATATAAATAAATAAATAAATAAACACCACATCACATATATATCACAGATTATTAAAAGAACAACAGCAGCTGAGTGCGTCATCAGGAGTGTATGTCTTTTGCGTGATAAACTCCTACTACTTCGCCTCTCAAGTTCCCTAATTCATAAAGGGAATTACCTATTGTCCTTAAAACTATTGATTTGAGGTATTTTGCACCTAGTTTCGCATTATATTTATCAGTCTTGTTGCTCTGTTTGAAATTTTTCCTATAAACTATTTGTCCTATCTTATATGATATGTCTTTACTTCTTGTATTGTATACTTTTGTCGATTTTTGGTGAGCTAAGTTGAGGTTATCAAATATTTGCTTCCTTAGAATTGCCTGTTTATCACGCTTGTCTAACACTACTTCTACATCATTCTCTTTGACCAAATCGAGTTTTCGGAGCAGCTCATATGTCTCACCATTTTGGACCATTTGAGATCCAAAAACGGCATAATATGGCTCGAACTTTATAGCGTCGTGTAAAACACTCCGCAAAGAAAAGGCTGTATCACTCACGTGGAGATCCCAATTGCGTTGGTCACTACCGATGTAGGACCGAATTTTTGCTAGTACAGAGCGATTAACTCGCTCAGAAGCGTTAGCCTGAGGCGAATAAAAGGCTGTACGCACATGTTTTACACCGTACTTTTTTAGAAAGCTGGAAAACAATTCTGACACGAATTGTTTTCCATTGTCAGAATGGATGTACTCAGGTACACCAAACATGTGGAACACGTCTACTTCAAGATATTTTACTACCTCAGCTGCTGTTGCTCGTTTTAAAGGTTTGAGGAAAACGTACTTACTAAAGTGGTCTAGTGCAATAAAGATGTGTGTATTTCCTGTCTTCGTTCGTGGGTATGGTCCTAAAAAGTCTATGTAAAGTCGTTGAAAAGGTCTTTCCGTTATTGTCTGTTGTCCCATGGGTGGCCTTGAAATTGTATTAATGGGTTTACTGCATTTGCAGATATCACAGTTGGAAATATAATCTTTAACTTCGGTGGTCATATTTGGCCAGAAATACCTTTGTCGAAGTTTGGCCAAAGTTTTGTGTATTCCACCATGACCAGCAGTGAAGGAATCATGTGCTGATACCAAAAGGCCCCTACACAACTCCTTCGGTACCCAGAGTTTCCAGGCTCTGTCCTCTTGAATAGGGTCTCCTGTTCGTCTGTCGGTCCGTTTGTATACGAAGCCGTCCGAAATACAAATGTCAGGTAATTTGTTCTTGTTCTCATTGATTGTCTTCTTCAATTCAACATATTCTTCTGACGCAAAACATGGGGAATTGAAATCAACTTCTGGCGTTTCGGTTACAATCTCTTCCATATGTACTCTTGAGAGGGTGTCCGGGACTACATTAAGAATTCCCTTTCTGTGCTCTATAGTGAAGTCGAAGCCTTGCAACTTTAAACTCCACCGAGCTAGCCGACCACTCAAGTCCTTCTGTGTCATCAGCCACTTAAGGCTTGCGTGGTCAGTTATTATAGTAAAAGGTAATCCTTCAATGTACGCTCGGAACTTCTTAACGGACAAAACGGCCGCATAGCATTCAAGTTCCGTAACGCTGTAGTTCCGTTGTGCGGAATTAAGCTTCTGGGACATGAATGCTATGGGTCGTTCACCGTTCTCTTCATCCATCTGGAAAAGAACGCTCCCTACGCCGGAAGTTGAAGCGTCGCATTGTATGTAAAAATGTCGTGAGAAGTCAGGGTTAGTCAGTATTGGAGCTGTCACTAAAGTCATTTTCAAGTCCTCGAAGGCAGTCAAGGCTTCGCTTGTCATTACAAAGTCCTTCCCTTTCTTCAGACAGTCTGTCATTGGGGCTGATATAGACGCAAAATTTGGAATAAAGCGTCTATACCAACCCGTCATCCCTAAGAAACGACGGAGTTGTTTAGGGGTTTTTGGCACAGGGAAATCCTTCACTGCAGAAACTTTCTCTGGATCCGTTCTTAGACATCCATCACCGACGAAATAGCCTAAGTACTTGATCTCTTTGTAACAGAATTTGCTCTTCTCTACATTGATTGTCAACCCCGCCTCACGCAAACATCTCGCCACCTCTTTGAGAACGCCCATGTGGGTTTCAAAGTCTGGAGAGCAAATCAGGAGGTCATCGAGATAGACAAAGACATTCTCTCTCAGACGAGCGGGAATAACTTTGTCCATCAGCTTACACATTCTCTGGGCGGCGTTGCACAATCCAAACGGCATAACCGTGAACTGATACAACGGTCGTCCAGGGACTGTGAAAGCCGTCTTCTCTCTTGATTTGAGCTCCAGAGGAATCTGCCAAAAGGCGTCCTTCAAATCGATGCTCGATATGTAGTGCGTGTTGTGGAGTCGACTTAGGATTCCTTCAATGTGCGGCAGAGGGTAGGCGAATTTTTTTGTGGCCGCGTTTACTTTCCTCGAGTCCAAGCAAAGTCTGTTTTTGCCTGGCTTACGCACCAACACAACTGGAGAACTATAAGCGCTGTTGCTCTCCTCGATAACACCTAGTTCTAGCATGCGATCGAGCTCAGCGTACATTAACTTCTGCACGACAGGTGAGATCGGATAATGCCGTTGTTTGATGGGAATTGTGTCGTCTTCCATCTCAATGACATGTTCTTCGACTGTAGTCTTACCCAATCCCATCGTCGCAAAAGAAGGGAATGTAAGCTTTACGCGCTCAAGTTCCTCAGATTGTGTCGGGGTAAGCTGACGCATCGGATCAGACTCTTGCCCTCCCGTCGGTGATGGAATGTCTAACGCGCTGATGACATTTGGAGCAACCTTGAACGTCCTCCAAAAATCTACCCCTAGATAGAGCCGCTGTGTCAAACTGGGTACGACATACAACTCCATCTCTTGGGTGTTGCCGCCCCATGAGACTTTGGTCTTAAATCGTCCGTATATGTGTTGGTTCTTTCCGTCTGCCGTTTTAATGTCAACTGTCATTCGAGTCATACGTATGTCATGTTTCTGTAAGAACTCTATTGCCCCTTTACCCATGCAACTCACAGATGCACCACTGTCTAATAAACCGGTCATCTCTTCACCGTTAACCCTGACATCCGCGTAAGGTCTATTGTCATTTGAGACCGTTAAAATTGTCGCTTCTATTTTACTCTTTGATCGTCTGAACATTGCACATTTTTCCCTAAGCCTAGATATTTTTCTAAAATTCCTACTTTTATCCTCTTCAAGCTTTATTTCAGCATTGAAGATTCGTCTTCTTGCTTCATCATATTCTATCATGCGTTCATGAAGACTTTTATATTGCACTGTTTTTTCTGAATGATTGTTTACTTGTTTTTCTTCGCGTTTTAAAATTTTTATTTGTCCGGGTTCAATTTCTCCGTTTGGGATACATTTGTCGGGGGAGTGAACCCGGGTACACTTCCGACCTTCATGTTTCCCTGACATGAGGCACACTTGAACGAAAGATTCCCCTGACCACAACTAAAACATGTGAGTGCGTGGAACGTCGAGGCACACGACGGAGAGATCGAGTTCTTGTCTGTGGTATGTTCAGTCTTTCTGTCTCTTTCGTTGTTTTTGTAATTCGAGTTTCGTTTGTCTGTCTTTGCGTTCATCATTTGTCTGTCTGTACGGTTGTATTGTACTGCAGAAATATGTGTTTCTTGTTCGTCTTCAGAGTCAGTCAAGTAATGTCTAGTTCGTATTAATTCATGGTCGTCTATTGCACTTATCTGTTTTTTCATCTTCCAGTCTCTAGTCGTCAAGTGTTTTTCAGCCCGTCGGCATTCTTCTCTTAGATCTCGGATATCCTTGATAGGACATCCGAAGATCAGCGTCGCTATTTTGTCCTTTACGTTCTGTCTGACCATTGATACTAAATCTTTCTCACTAGGGCGATTTCTCATTTGTAGAGTCAGACCCCTAACTTCCTCGTAAAATTCGTCAAATGACTCGTTTGGTTGTTGACGCCTGTCCATTATTTCCCTGAGAATCTCATGGTCCCTTTTACTGTTGCGGAACTGTCTAAGCAGTTCCGACTTTAAATCGTAGAAGTTTAAGAACTCATCCCCTTGCTTTTCTTCTAGGAACTGCCAATACCATTTTTCAGCAGTTCCGGTCACTAAGTGGTGAAAGTTGGCGAATACCTGCTCATTGAAGACCCCGTTCTTATTTTGCAAGGTCTCTATCCTGAAAATGAAACTCTCCACCGTCATATTTTTGGAGGTTCCATCGAACTTTATTCCCCATTTATGGATATCCACCCTCTTCCCATTATTATTATTATGGTTGTTACACGGTGGATCCTTATGACAAATTTTATTTGTCGAAGCAACCCTTATCTGACTAACGTCCGGATCAGTGTTTGGATCAGAATATGCTCCGTCTTGCTGCTCTTGTCTGGCGTGAAAAGCTAGAGTAGATCTTTCTACTAAATTGAGCCTTTCGCTCATCGTAGACATATTGCCAGAGACTGTCTGGACCATGCTTTGCATCAGCTTTAAACTTTTTGCCTGCTCTGTAAGCAAAGCCATGGTTTTATGATGCGTCTCATAAATTGAACGCGAAACCGCAAAGTCAATCGCGTTCTTTAAACACTCTCCCCCTATAGGTCCCCCACTAGTCAGTTCGTTCTCTCTATGGTCTTGTAAGTCTAAGTCTTTTTGTGTCAACAGTAAATTTTCACGTTCCAGTTCTCTAGTCAGTCTGTTCACACTGTCCCTAGTCTCTACCTCTTCTTCGGGGTTTCCTAACAACTCTTCAGGAATATCCTCCTGATCTTTTTCCTGAGGATTTCCTGTCTCATTCCCAGCAATTCCCTTTGCCCCTGCTCCCAATCCCCTTCTCAAATTATTCACCTCATCCTCCACCAATTCATCAAAAGGATCTGGCAAAGTTCGGTTAAGTTCAGAACCAGGAGGATTACCTAATTGGACTTGAGGGCTTTGGACAGAATTAGAGCGGGTTTTAGCCGATCTTTTGCCTTTCTCTTTCTCCTGAGGAGGCAAGGCGCTCTTCTTACTTGCTCCTGTTTGTTTGCTCATTTTTGTTTATACAAAAAAAAATCAAAAGAGAAAAAAAAAACTTTTTCTCTTTAAAAAAAATTCAGAAAATTAAAAAAAACTATTAACTATTTCAAAAAGTATTAACTTAAATTCAAAATTTTGAAAAAAAAAAACAAAAAAAGTGAAAAAAATCAAAATTAAAAAAAATTCAATAATAAAAAAAGGAAAACTTCAAGATGAAAAGTTTTAAACTGGTTCAAAAATATTTCAAAAAAAAAATGTAAAAAAAAGGAATATAAAAAAAATGTTTTATAAAAAAAGTTCAAAAGTTGTTACGGAAATTAAAGAAAAAGTTTTTCTCTAAAAAAAAAATTAAAATAACTAGGTCGAAGTGTTCTTTTTTTTTTTTTTTCAATGTTCATTGTAAGGTGTGTGAAGTCCCAACTGAGTTTCCAAAAACGAATGAGAGAAAAGAGAAAAAAAATATGCGATTCATAATTATGTGAGTCCTTTGTAAAGTTCGGTTGAGTTTGTATTAGATCATGTCATGTTGAGTTTTATTAAGTTTTCTGTTTTTGTCAAATGTCAAAAGTCAGTAATCCCTGTGACTGGTGCCTTTGAGACTCGATGAGTGTTTCGGGCTATCCCTAGTTTTCCTACCACATCGAGCTTTCTGATGATAAACCTGAAAGGTGGCTGGCTAGGAAACAGAGACAACCCTCCACACGAGTAGAATTTCAAAACACCCCACTCACGCCACTCGATATGTCTGGCTGTGCCTGACTGTATGGATAGCGGTGAGTGAACTGCAGTTGAAATCTACTCCGCTCTCTGCCTTGCGAAAGATTTGGTTCTACCTCACAAAAATCTATTGGTTCTAGACCTGCTAGATTGGACAGCTGAACTCCATCCTTCGCAAAGCAAAGAGCATATGCGGTTTCCAAGCTTGTGCTAAGAGGATAGGAAAGGAAAACTAAAAAAAATGTGAAAAAAATTAAAAAGGAAGATTGTTGTGAGTCCAAGGGGATGACCTTAAAAGAAAAATCATCTCCTTGGAGTCCCAAGCGATCTGAAAGCCGTTCTATACGTTGGGCGCCATTGTTGCGTGTTGAGGGCGTCACGGAGACGTATCTTTAGGAGTTGGAAAAGGGCTGTGGCATGCTTGCTCTAGCTCGGCTAAGCTCGTCGGGTTGGGGCGGTTCTTGCCCTTTTCCAAAAAAACTCCTCTCACTCAGCAAACAAATTTAAACATGCCGGTGTTAAAGGAAGAGGTCAGGAATAGTGGAGAGGGTATATAATAGGAAACTGGAAAAAAAAATGAAGGAATTGCACAAACTTAGCTACCTATGCCACTGCATTAGTGTAAGGGTGAGGCTTTGGCGAATCATCGAATGGATCAAAAGAAAAAAAAATGATTTTAAATTAAAATTAACCCCACCTAAAAGCTAAACCCCTAAAATCTAAAAATTATATCTATAAAGATATAAGCTAAGCTTAAAAACTAACTAAACTAGAAAAGTATTTTTTTTTCTTTTTTTGTCCACCGGAAAATCAACCTCTGCCCCACTGTCGCACCAACACAGTGGTTCATCGAGTCGTCAAAGGCCTTGCCTGGTGTTGTTGGCAAAAGTTTGGCCTGCCCACCCTTGTATCAAAGATACAACCATCGCTATCTCCTTGGCCAGTATTCTGGAGATAGCCCCTAGCATTAAACCTCCAGTCACATTTCCTACTTTTGTCTAGGTCAAGTCATGTCCACGTATGTAAGTATTGTCGAAGCAAATTATTATGTATATGAAGTCCATCTCATAAGTCGGTAAGGTAAGTATCGTTCTATTTGGTCAATAGGGTAAGTATAACGTTAGTGTGAAGTAAGTATTTTCAGTTAAGTAAGTATACAGTTAGTGTATTATAGGTATAGCGTTAGAGTATAGTAAATATAATGTAGGTATAGGTAGTATGGTAAGTATATAGTATGTAGAGTAAGTATAGTCAGTATGGTAAGTATATTGTAGGTATAAGGTAAGTTTAGAATTAGTGTACAGTAAATGTAGAATAGGTATAGTCAGTATGGTAAGTATGTAGTATGTCGTAGTCAGCTACGTAAAGGTATCTATGTCTAGTCATTGTCCAATCGTATTCTTCTTCCTCTCTCCTCCTCCCATCGCTGGCTCAGAAGAGCCTCCACACACCTCCTTTAGGTAACTAGCACATCATTATAATTCAGTTTATGACCTACTAGAAATTTTGTTAGAAACACTCATGAATTTCTTTCATTCAAAGTTTATTTTATAACAAAGTTCATTAAAATTCACTTATATCTAATTCTACGTTAAATTTAATAGAAGAAAATCAGAAAAGAAATTAATAAAATATTCACGAATATTCTTTACTTTGTTTTAAAATATCAAAAAAATATGGCTTTATTTAAATGCCCCGGAGTGTATTACAAATTTACCTCCTCTTCATGAAAAAAAAAAAAAAAAGTAAAGCAGAAACTGAAAATTCAAATAAAAGTTGGATTTAATCCGAAGTACCGGAGTGTAGGCACTTCCTTCCCCTATTCACTTAGGTGTATTTTAAGGATATATTTGTAAGTATAGAAATCAAAAAAAATTCAATATAAAACGAAAAAAAAAGGAAATGACTTACTACTTGATAATGACTCCCTCGATGTTCTGCCGGCAGCACCTTTCAGGATATCAGTTTTATTTGGCATGGCATTATTTTTACTGTACCAAATTATTATGTATATGAAGTCCATCCCATAAGTCGGTAAGGTAAGTATCGTTCTATTTGGTCAATAGGGTAAGTATAACGTTAGTGTGAAGTAAGTATTTTCAGTTAAGTAAGTATACAGTTAGTGTATTATAGGTATAGCGTTAGAGTATAGTAAATATAATGTAGGTATAGGTAGTATGGTAAGTATATAGTATGTAGAGTAAGTATAGTCAGTATGGTAAGTATATTGTAGGTATAAGGTAAGTTTAGAATTAGTGTACAGTAAATGTAGAATAGGTATAGTCAGTATGGTAAGTATGTAGTATGTCGTAGTCAGCTACGTAAAGGTATCTATGTCTAGTCATTGTCCAATCGTATTCTTCTTCCTCTCTCCTCCTCCCATCGCTGGCTCAGAGGAGCCTCCACACACCTCCTTTAGGTAACTAGCACATCATTATAATTCAGTTTATGACCTACTAGAAATTTTGTTAGAAACACTCATGAATTTCTTTCATTCAAAGTTTATTTTATAACAAAGTTCATTAAAATTCACTTATATCTAATTCTACGTTAAATTTAATAGAAGAAAATCAGAAAAGAAATTAATAAAATATTCACGAATATTCTTTACTTTGTTTTAAAATATCAAAAAAATATGGCTTTATTTAAATGCCCCGGAGTGTATTACAAATTTACCTCCTCTTCATGAAAAAAAAAAGTAAAGCAGAAACTGAAAATTCAAATAAAAGTTGGATTTAATCCGAAGTACCGGAGTGTAGGCACTTCCTTCCCCTATTCACTTAGGTGTATTTTAAGGATATATTTGTAAGTATAGAAATCAAAAAAAATTCAATATAAAACGAAAAAAAAAGGAAATGACTTACTACTTGATAATGACTCCCTCGATGTTCTGCCGGCAGCACCTTTCAGGATATCAGTTTTATTTGGCATTATTTTTACTGCCACAATTATTGTTTTTTTTTTTTTCTTTTTCTAGTGGCCAAGTATATCACTTCTTAAGGTCCAGAGACCGAAACACTCTCCGCTTCACACTTTCACTTTGAGTTCACTTTTTCTTTCTTTACTTTCTTTCACTTTTATCTCTTTTACTTTTTCTTTTCTTTCTTTTAGTTTTAATTTTTTTGCTTTTGCTCAATTATTTTACTTAATTAAACTTTCACTAATTTCCTTTCTTCTTTTTCTTTAACAAAGTCTCAATTCAATTAAAAAGAATAAAAAAAATCAAATAAAAAAAAGTTATCAAAAAAAAAATGAGGTTAAATAAAAAGATTATATCCAGAAGGGACAAAAAATTTCACTCTCCGCAGCACCCTATCTCTTCTTCAGCCTGTCCTTTGGATTGCCAACTTTTTTAGCGTTTTTGGCGAATCCTCCACCCGGCCTCAAGTCCAATTTGGCTCCAACCCTTTCTGCCTGTCACCCAGATCTCCGATGGTCGAAGTAAGTTGCACCCGAAAAGGGGAGCAGAGGCTCGAACCAAATGTCGGTATGCTCTTATAGGTAGGCTCCTATTGGTATATATATATAATGTATATACGTATATATACAACGAGTTGCCTTTGTGACGTCTGTATGTACCTATCACCTAATGATCCGAACCTGACCAAAAAAACGTGAAACACCCATAAATATATAATTTTACACTTCTCAAGTATATGACGTCATACCTCTGCTAATATAAGAGAACGGGGTCCCAAAAATTCCCTCAGGAGTTTCCTTTCTATCGCCACACTCTTAAGTGTCACCTTGTGTTGACCTTTGCCTATTCTGAATTTAAATTTCAACAGGTATTATTTTCATGAAATGGTCATTTATTGGATTTTGATTTTACCTTTATACGATATTTATATTATTTTAGTTCCAATTGATTTCCTTTCGTTTTTTTTTTTTTTTATCAATCACAATTTTCAAAAAAAACTTTCGCGGTGCAAAAAAAATCGATTTTTTTGTTTTTTCTTTATATAGAATTTCTTTATATGGCACTTTACGGCAACACGACACGGCTACAGCTGATAAATGCTTTAAAAGGAATGATAATTCAAATTGCCAATAAAAGGTCATCGCCCTATGGCCCATTTTTTTGAAATTAAAGTTATTTCAGTATTAGTGTGCAGACTGGAATTACGAATTTAGTTTCCCCATTCAGCAATACTAAACTTACTTGAGTCTCTTTTGCTTATCTGTATAATTCTGTATTTGTATTGATTATTTTTCTGTAAATATTATGTGTGTGGGTGTAACTACTTTGCTTATAACTAATATTGCACTAACCCATAAAAATGTAACTAACTACTCTAATATAAAATAAATTAATACATAAAAAAAAAACGAATGATAAAATTTTTCATAAATAAAATACCTAATACTAAAATATTGCACTAATTCCCTAAATAACTACTATTCCTAACATTTAGTATCACAGCTTTACTAATGACTACCTAGTGTAAACATTGCAGATTATTGCAATTCAGCACTATGTGCTGACAATTCAGCCTGTCAAGATTGACAAGTGACAGCGATCATTTATTTGTAAATTTGGTTTCGGTCGTGCAATTGTTTTATCTCCTTTGGTAATTAGTGAAAAGAATAACCTAATTACATAAACAAAACATAAATATAAGACATAAAAACTAGAACTATAAACGCATGGACTGAATTAAAATGAATGTACATTTATAATTATACTGAAGTGCAACATTAAGTGGCCAGTGGAACTTCATAGGCCAAAGCCACCATTATGGATTGCCGGTGGTAGTTTTGTTTGTTTTCTTTTACTGCCTAAATATTTCTTACTTGTGTTTATTTTATTCTATTCTTTTATTTTTTTCAGGGTCAACATTCATTCTATCCAGCAGTAGACACATTATTTCGCATTCGCGTTGGATTATTTACAGAAGATAAGTGTTTTGTGACCAGAGATTGTCTTCTGAGTTTTTCTTTAATAAGAAGAATTCAGTGACAAGATCTGGTGGCAATTTTAAATTTTTTCTTCACAACTATTTTTTTATTTATCTAGATTCTTCTTTTCAGGTACTTTTTCTTTGGATCAGCATGATCGGGGGATGCAGTTTCATGCAGCTAGACGACGGCAAAACCACCCCAATTGTTCAACAATACCCACAGCTACATAACAACACCGTCTGTGTTTTTTTTTTTTTTTATATAATTTGGTGTTTTTTTTTTTTGTTGTTTGTTTATGTGTCTAAATAAGGTGTATAATTAAAGTTACATGCGATGAGTAAACCAAACTTTGGAGTGTGTTTTTTTTTTTGTTTGTTTTCATTTTGCAGTACAGTGAGTCAATTCCTTGACTCATAGAATGGGATGGGGTTAAATAATACCTATAGTGAATCGGTCTCGTAACACCTACTAAGTTTTTTGTAGTTAAATTATTATTGTTGTTGTTTGCAATCTTTCTTTGCCTAGGAGGGATTGTTAATTCTTTTACCAATGTATTAGGAGGCCAAGAGCTATTCAAAATTGAATCGAATAATGAGAAGGGAGCTGTAATTTTGAATGATGAAACGAAACTGTTAGGTTTACTTATTTTAGTACATTTAATAGATAACACATTGGGTATGGAATTACAGGCAATGAGATGTTGCAAAATGTCTTCGGGTACGATTTCCGGTAAAAGACGAGAGATGAATATTGATTTCGGTTTAGGAACCGATTCTAAAGCTCTGGGAGCAACAAGACTATTTTGAGGGGTGGGATCTAAAATATCTAAGTCAGAAACTAATTCTATAGGCTGTAGCACTGGCAAGTCGTTAGGTACCGAGTGGTCAACCTCGATACTTGAATCACCATCCACGGCCAAGCCTTCTCCTTGGCTGATATTAGAAGCACAGTTCACGTCAGCTTGAATACTTATAAGGTTTGATCTTTTAGGAGCAGGACCAGCACTCTTCGAAGATGTAGCAGCATCACGTCCCCTTTTATTACCATTTTTACAGGCCGTATTTGATATATTCTGGAAAATAGTCGGACTAGATTCTGAATCATTTAGAAGTATGGGTTGTGTATCTACTAAAATATTAGGAAAAGAAAATGTATTAACAATTGAAACAACAGAAGAAACATTTTGGGATAGTTCCTCGAAAGCTTTAGAGATCTTAAGAATTTCGGACTTTAAAGCTGTCATTTTAAAAGCCAAACTGGATACGGAGTGCTTTCTACAA
The DNA here is from genome assembly GCA_963921185.1 of Dasysyrphus tricinctus. NCBI lineage: Eukaryota > Metazoa > Arthropoda > Insecta > Diptera > Syrphidae > Dasysyrphus > Dasysyrphus tricinctus. The sequence continues at coordinate 42,462,155 of OY992534.1, forward strand.
CTAACGCAAAACCAGAAACCAATTTCAGAGGAATTAATTTTGTCAATTAAGGCATTAGTTGCACCGACACATTTAGCGTGAAAAAGGTTTCCGCAGGGGCCATGGCATTCAAAAAGAGATGACGTAGCTGAATGATTTGAACATTTAGGTGCAGAACAGGCCATGATTGAATATAAAACAAAGAAACCTGTCTTTTAAATGTGTACAAAAATAGAATTAATTAAAAATAATAATAAAAAAAAGAAAGAAAAAAAAAAAGTTGGAAATACTGGGAGTTGAACTCGAACTTCCCACACCGAATTTTCTTCACACCTAGCCTCAACGATCACGACCACCGATTGATATAGACGAGAAGATTCTTAGTATAGAGTTAAGCGAATTACAATTAAAAAAACAAAGAAAATAAGTGATTTGTTTAGATAGAGAAAAATAAAATGTAAAAGAATGAATGCTATAAGCTATAATAAAAAGAAAGCTTTTGAGTAAAGCATATAAATTGTTAAGTGGTGAGTTTAAGTATAATACAGAAACACTCAATTAGATTTTAGGGAGGGAAGGACGAAATATTCACAGGTATGTGTATAAAAGAAAAGAGAAGATGTTTAGGTAGTGTAGGGAATTACTTTTAATCTAATAGAAACACCATTAACACCTTATTGCCAGTGTAAACCCTCACACAAAACTTTAATTTTCTTAACCACCCTGTAAAAACAAAGTAATCGAGCATGAAGAAATCCGTCAGCAATCAGCTGAGATACTTTGGTATAAAAAAAAAAAAAAAAATCGGAAATGCGACGACATGTCTATAAAGTGCCCGAAGAGGTTTCGTCTAAGATCCCAATCGTTCTTTCTGATCTGAGACCGGGCCGAGGGCTGAACATATTGTCTGTACAGATCACTTATATCCATAGCAGGCAACTGAAAATCCAGCATTCCGAATTGGAGAATTTAACTTAGAAAGGTAAAAATAAAACAAAAAGCAATAATTCTCGTAACACACATGAGAAAAACGTACTTATTACATATTAAACGTACAAATTTTTGGTAGGAAGCCAACACGACACGAATAATCGAGCCAGAATCTGTCATCCTCAACACGTGCTCCGTGGACAGAAATCTTCCTAGGCACTCGGTCCACAATTAAAGATCTCTAGAATTCGCCACTGGGCCAATCGAGCATCGGAATTAATTAAACTCAATTGATATCAGATTCTCAGCGCAGACTCCGAAGAGCTTCTCGCCACGTCAGAGATAGAGATCGGTGAGTTAGTCGGTCGTCTTGGACCATAAACGCAACCAAGCAACAAAGACTTCATCAACGAGATCTGTACTTACCCGTGCAGGCCTACACCGAGCAAGTACTCTGGCTCGCGAAGCACGTGGTACAAGTTTTGAAGTGGACACTAGGTTTCAAGCTGCTGAGCGACATCCAAATCTTTTTCCTCGAGACCAATAATAATCTATAAGTAAATTGGTCGGCGGAGGTGGCTATAGACCTGTCACCGAAACCAAAGTACATGCGTCCGCGGCTTAATCTCCACTTATAGTCTATAAGAGTAGAATACACCGTAGCCCAGCATCGGTGACAAAATAGTCAACACGATCAGCGGTACCAAATTGATTCGTCATCCAGATCAACTGCTAACCTATCGTGATCTCTAAAGAAAAAAATCTCCAACCAGTTCTATTTTAGACCTAGTAGAACAGAATACACCGTAGCCAGCACTGGCGACGAAATAATCAACACGATCAGTGGTTTTACTTTGATTCGTTGCCCAGATCAGCTACCAACCTTTCGTCTTCGCTAGACATAGTAATTCCTACCAAAGCAATTTTTTGGAACTTGTACAACTGTGTACAACATAGCCAAACATCGACGCCGAGACCAGCACCATCAAAGCAGCAGCAGAACCATTCGACCAGCACTAGGATTCCATTTAGTTTTTTTTTGCCTTGACCATCTCTCTTGTTGCTCATTTTTTCAATCACCAAGTTAAGTATTCAGTTGATATTAAAACTTATGTAAATTCGTTCCACTTTCAAAAGGTATAATTTGGTTTCTTTTCCAAGTGTTTAGCTTAGCTCCAAGATCAAGCCCCTTCGACGAATGCTGTGCACAACATCCATCGGAGGACGAGCCATCTTACATTAAAGTAAAACCCATCAATTCCATCAATCAAATCGACAAGCGCGATAATTGCGCATATTTCATATCGGTGAGTTTTGTTTGACATATATTATACCTTCCTTGGGAAATTTGAACGAATCCTTATTTTGAAGTTTGTAGATACATTTGTAAATCTAAATATTTTGTAAGAAAGAGAATTGAGATTAAAAAGCCAGATTTATTTGCAAGATTAAACCTAATTAAAAGAGAAAACGCGCCCAAAGTTCACAAAGAATATAAAAAAAAAAAGAGAAAACGAACCCTAATACATATAACTTTTCTACGAGTGCCTCCAATCGGAATTTAATTTAAAATTTTAAAGTATGTATTTTTGTCTCCGATTCTTAAGATTAAATGTCGCGGAATTAAAGTTTTGCCTTCGTAGTACAGCCATTCATTTTTAGAAGCGATATATGTAAATTGAAACGCAACAAAAAGTTCATAGTATAAAATCAGCCAAAACGAAAACGAACATTTATTTTGAGAAATTAATAAAAAAAAAAAATATAAATATTAGAGAGAGAGATAAAAGAGAGAAGAAATAAATTAGGATTAACTCAATACATTATTAAACAGAGAGCATATTAAAGAGAAATTATAATTTTCAAGGCCAAATAGATCAATAGTTTCTTTTTTCTGCTTTTATTATTATTATTTTAGGTATTTAAGAGAAACTTTTTTATGGAATAAAACAAAATGTGTGCATCATGAAAATGCGAAAAGAACTTCGAGTTTTTTCAACTTTATTATTGTGAGTGAATTTATTTGTGCGATGATTGGAGTTTGATATTGATTGAGTGCTATGGGGGGGCGTATGATGGGGTATAGTAATCGATGGAGCAGCACTGAGTGAGAAATCATTCAGGCTCAAGTACGGGGCTGTCACCATTAACTCTTGCGAGGTGATAGCTCAAGGAAGGTCGCAGTTTATAGAAACTCGACTGAGGGAGGGATATCGCAACTGAAACCATAACATCTTTTGGTTTCAAAACAATTTTCAGATAAAATCAATAACTCCATTGTGGGTTTCTTGGGATGAGGCATTTTAGTGTGTTCGATCTTTCTTATAATCCAGGCATGAAAAATAGAACGGTGTCCAGTAGTGGTGCAAGTACCCACGACTCCGTCGAGCTAGTGTCGTGCAAATGCAAGCATGCCTGCCGCATCCTCCTACTAGGACAACCTACCCTATGACCTACTGAGGCCGTTGAAGTTCCTGTCCTTCGTGGTTATTAGTGGGTGGCATAACATCGCCTATTGTAGGGTAGGGTCAGCTTTCCGTTACACAGGTGGCGCCCAAAACGTGGGGCAACGAAACGCAAAACAAAGTTATTATAATATGAATAGTATTATAATTTTATAAACATCATTTTTAACAGACATTCAAAAACCTATCGTTTAATACTAGGATTTTTTTTAACTCAATTAATTATAATGAAATGAGTCATTGGCCGGATTAGAGAGTTTATTCTTGATCTGTTGCAATGATAATTATTTTTTTTTAAATGATGAACACAGTCACTTTTGAAATGTAACGACCGGGAATATCGGCCCTAAAATCCACTTTTCGTCAGTTGCGTTAATTTCATAGTCGATGGTGTCGATAAAGATGATAGTGTCTTCTGAAGGAGTTTTTGAGACGACCCGGAGTATAGGTACTAAATACCACCACTCCGCGCTGCGCCGCTATTCTGTTTCGGAGAATGGTCTGTTAATTAGCTTTTTGTGACTTTCGCCCACAATTTTAGTGAGCACATTAAAAAAAAAAAAAAAAAAAAAATCCTTTTGAAGACCCTTTAAATTCAAGTGAGTTGTGAAAGAAGACTTGGGAGTGAAGAACAATTTCGTCCTCAGCAACAGGTTACGTTTTAACTACAATTGAGATAGCGTCAACTTTTCATTTCAGTAAAGCCTTCAATCACAAACATCTAACTTGAGTATTTTTTTTTCTGAACGTTGTTTAACATCGAATCTCTATGCCAATTATACAAACCCTAGCACATACATGAATTTTGAGTACAACTTTAAACATATATTATAATTTTTTTTCTCAACCCTTTACCTAAACCCAGTTACATATCTGCGGAAAATATTTTGTATCTTATTTCGAATTTTATTTTCAAGTTTCTGAGTTTTAAATTTTGGTTATCATGCCTCCTAAAAAGAACCTTATACAAAACAATAAATCCGGGGATACCCCGACCACTACAAACAAGACCACCGAGAATAACTTCGCTGGTACACAGCAAATAAATGCCACACTAGAGGACCTACCACATGGTTCTAACCAGAATAGACAACAAGGTGGTAGTTTAAACGACAACTTACAATCAAATAATGAGAGCCTTACAGAACGTATTCAAGCCATAGTTAACGCGTCGATTGGTCTTAATCAAACCGCCAACCTACGACGAAGACAAGAAGAGTTTGAGATAGAAAAAGAAGCCATTCGTGAGCTGGTAGCGGCGACTATACGAGAAGCCTTAAATGCACCTACTCCTGCACGGAACCTTGGTGATGACTACGACGTCGCTCGAGTAAGAAACCACCATAGCACAGCCACGCGAAATCAAGCCGCTGCTTCTACTCAAACACAGCAGGCTGAACAACAGTTTAGTGAGAATGTTCAGAACTTCGTTAATCGTTTAAATGCCCTTGATCTCGGTGCCGATACTCCAAATTTAGCACCGCCACCAAGCTCGTCTCAATCTTCATCTACAATAAGACCAATTGAATATCATAAGTGGGGTCTTAAATTTGACACTCAAAAGATGACGATCGATGATTTCATCTTTAGGTTAAGTAGATTGAGGGAGTGTTACAACACCTCTTGGCAAAATATCTTCCTTAACTTCCACCACTTTGTTTCAGGAGCAGCCGAGAGTTGGTACTGGATGTTCTTGAAAGCCCATCCCAATGTCGACTGGTCCACTCTCCAAATAGCGTTGTTCGAGCAATTTAGAAGTTTGGAGACAGACTCTGAGCTGTCTCGGAGGATGTTTGATAGGCGACAGGGAGCTAATGAAAGCTTTGACGACTTTTATAGCGACATTCAGAAGCTAAACACTCGCCTTTATCGTCCGAAGTCTCCAAAAGAGATCATTGATCTCTTGAAACAAAATGTTAAACGAAGAATTGGGGAGCTTCTGATAACGTTTGCAACCAATAGTTTGCCGGAGATGGTTCATGTCTGCAGAACCATCGAAAAGTACATAAACCAACAGGATTCCGCTCGATTCAAAACAGTTCCACCCGCTAATTTTAGGAAACAGGTCAGTGAATTAGACTTGGATTCTTATTCAAATGACCCTGAAGTTGAGGCGTTGTCGTTTTCTCATACGAAGTTAGATACTTCATCATATGTATGCTGGAACTGTAGACAAAAAGGCCATTCATATCGAGAGTGTCCGAGTACCCAAGCAAACCTTTTTTGTTACAAGTGTGGATATGAGAACACTACATCTCCTAACTGTCCAAGGTGTGTGGGAAACCGGAGGCGAGGCAATCTAAATACCGGGGAGAATTGTCCGCAAACAAAGAACCCGGAAAACAAATAACTGAAGCTCATATCTTGACTAATAACCTACCTGATTTACCTTTAACACAGAATTTCAAAAATTTACCGGAATTACAAGCAAATTTCAATGACACATCTGGAAAAAATGACAACAAACTTTCTATATTAAAAAGACCACAAGTTACGTCAAAAGATACTTTCACTAAAGAACAACCTAAGTCGCTTCATGAGAGGCTTCAAAATTATTATGAGGTTAGAGATCGTATCTTTAATACTAAACCATCTAATAGAATTTTAAAACTTCGGGAAAGATTAAAAGGAAAATCTAACATCCATAAAGCAATTTCGGCAACCTGTCTCAGTGGCAGTGATGATCCGCGACCCTACGCAAATATATCAATCTTTGGTAAGAACATGTTTGGTTTACTGGACAGTGGCGCGAGTATCAGTTGCCTTGGGTCAGGGTGCTTAGAGTTGCTGAAGGATGTTGGATTGTCTTTTAAACCGTTCGTTTCGAATGTTAGAACGGCCAGTGGCCAAAAACGAACTATCGTGGGTGAAATTTCCACTGAGATTACCTATAAGGGTAAAACGAAGACAATTACCCTTTTTCTTGTGCCGTCCTTAGAGCAGCAGTTGTACCTGGGGGTCAATTTCTGGAAGTTGTTTGAGCTAGCGCCCAAACTACTTTCAGAAATCTCCTCCAGTACCACGCAAAACCATAGCGATCCAAATGCTCACGAACTGTCAGCGGAACAATCAGATATACTCGAAAATGTGATCCAAATGTTTCCGTCCTTCGCTAAAAGTGGCCTTGGACGAACCCATCTTGAGGAGCACTACATCGATACAGGTGATGCTAAGCCCATAAAGCAAAGACACTATCCCGTGTCTCCAGCGGTTCAGAAACTTATGTATGATGAGTTGGATAAGATGCTGGAGATGGGCATTATTGAAGAGAGCAACAGCTCTTGGAGCTCGCCGATTGTGTTGGTGCAAAAACCGGGAAAAAATCGTTTGTGCCTAGATTCTCGGAAAGTCAATAAATGCTCAAAAACAGACGCTTATCCACTTCATTATATGGAAGGACTGCTGAGTCGTGCTTCAGAAACACATTACATCTCTAGTGTGGATCTGAAGCACGCCTTCTGGCAGATACCACTGGAGAAGTCATCGCGGGAAAAGACTGCGTTTTCTGTGCCTGGTAGGCCCCTGTACCAATTTGTGGTTATGCCATTTGGTCTATACGGAGCAGCCCAAAGGTTGTGCCGACTTATGGACAAGGTGGTACCACACAGATTGAGACAAAACGTATTTGTATATTTAGATGATCTGTTGATTATTTCGAGTTCATTTGGAGAGCACATGGACATACTCAAGGAACTGGCTCAATGCTTGCGTACTGCGGGATTAACGATTAATTTGGACAAATCCAAATTTTGTTTTAAACAATTGAAGTATCTTGGATACATTGTTGGAGGGGGATGTTTAAAAACTGACCCCGATAAAGTTGTGGCAATTCAAGATTTTCCTGTTCCAAAGACAGCTCGACAAGTTCGTCGATTTTTAGGTCTCTCTGGTTGGTACAGGAGATTTATTAAGGATTACGCTGCTCGCGCTGCGCCAATAACCGATACCCTTAAAAAGGGTAAGACATTTTTTTTGGACCTGAAGCTCTGGAGGCATTTGAAGAGCTTAAACGGGCCCTTACTACAGCTCCAGTGTTAGTAAATCCAAACTTTTCGAAACCATTCATAATCTTGTGCGACGCTTCAACTTATGGTATCGGGTGTGTTTTATGCCAGTTAGATGAAGATGGTGTTGAGAAGCCAATCTACTACTACTCGCATAAACTCAACCCTGCTCAACGCAACTATAGCGTTACAGAGTTAGAGTGCCTTGCGGCGGTCTTAGGAGTTGAAAAATTTAGGTCGTACGTTGAGATGCAGGATTTTAAAATAGTGACTGACCATGCGAGTCTAAAGTGGCTCATGAGTCAAAAGGATTTGAGTGGACGTCTTGCTAGATGGAGTCTAAAACTCCAACGTTTCTCTTTTGAAATAGAGCACCGAAAGGGTACACAAAATGTGGTACCGGATGCACTTTCACGAGTTCACTGCGTTGATGAAATTGTATCTGGTACGGCTAATGGGGTTAACTCTTCCGATGTTCTACATGTCGATCTTTCAGATTCGTCGTTTAAATCTGACGAGTATGTTAAATTGATAGAAACGGTGGAGGAAAATAAAAGTCAACTGCCTGATCTTCAAGTGACAGAAGGTTTTGTCTATAAGAAGGTCAAATTCAGTACAGGAAGTCCAATTGAGGATGACCAAACTTGGAAATTATGGATACCATCTGCTATGACAGCTCACTTGATTCATTTGGCTCATGATCCACCAAAGGCATCGCATGGTGGAGTTGCGAAAACACTGTATCGCCTCCGTGAACGTTTTTACTGGCCTAATATGGCGGCACAAGTTAAAGCGTTCATTGCGGACTGCAGTGCTTGTAAGACATCGAAAGCGCCTAATTCAACACTACGACCGCCAATGGGCCAAGCGTTTGTAGTGGAGAGGCCTTTTCAACACATCTTCATCGACTTTCTCGGGCCATATCCCCGATCCAAAAAAGGGAATGCGTACATGATAATTTGCTTAGACCAGCTGACCAAATTTGTTTTGATCCAATCGATCAGAAAAGCTACGTCTGAGGCAGCTACGAAGTTTCTTGAAGAACAAGTCTTTTCAATTTTCGGGGTTCCAGAGTCCTTGCTTTCGGATAATGGGAAGCAATTTATAAGTAAAGACTTTGAAAAGCTCTTATCGGCATATGGCATTAGGCATGTTAGAACGGCTTCGTACTCGCCTCAAGCGAACGCTAGTGAGCGTGTTAACCGCTCAATTTTGACAGCAATACGCTCCTATATCGCAAAGGAACCAAATCAATCTAATTGGGACAGGCATATTTCATCTATTGCCAGTGCGTTAAGATCGACAGTTCATGCAACCATTGGAATGTCGCCACACGAAGCGTTATTTGGGCAATCCAAGATTGAACATGCTCACGATTATCATCTCCTGAAAAAACTCAAAGGACTCAACAACTCTGAGTTCGATCTAATACCCAAAAGTTGCAAGATGAATCTTATTCATAGTCATTTGAAACAGTCGTTAAAACAAGCCCACACAAACTATGAAAAGGCATACAATACGAGGAGTAAGAGTTCAAATTTCGTCGTGGGGCAAACAGTATTCAAAAGAAACTTTATATTAAGCGACGCCACTAAAAAGCGTAATGCTAAACTCTGCTCAAAGTTTTCTCCAGCGATTATTAAAAGCATACCCAGTAAAAATTTATATGAACTAACAGATACAAAAGGCAAAGTCTTAGGAGTATTTCATGCGAAGGATATACGAAAATGACGTAGTGTTCATACCGATTTTCCGTATAACTTATTTAATTAAAATCTCAGGCGTGGGTTAAGTAATATAAACCAGATATGAATTCCTTTTTCATTTTAATTTTGTTGATAAATATCTAATCACAAAATTAAAAAGTTTTGTAGGGAATTACTTTTAATCTAATAGAAACACCATTAACACCTTATTGCCAGTGTAAACCCTCACACAAAACTTTAATTTTCTTAACCACCCTGTAAAAACAAAGTAATCGAGCATGAAGAAATCCGTCAGCAATCAGCTGAGATACTTTGGTATAAAAAAAAAAAAAAAAATCGGAAATGCGACGACATGTCTATAAAGTGCCCGAAGAGGTTTCGTCTAAGATCCCAATCGTTCTTTCTGATCTGAGACCGGGCCGAGGGCTGAACATATTGTCTGTACAGATCACTTATATCCATAGCAGGCAACTGAAAATCCAGCATTCCGAATTGGAGAATTTAACTTAGAAAGGTAAAAATAAAACAAAAAGCAATAATTCTCGTAACACACATGAGAAAAACGTACTTATTACATATTAAACGTACAAATTTTTGGTAGGAAGCCAACACGACACGAATAATCGAGCCAGAATCTGTCATCCTCAACACGTGCTCCGTGGACAGAAATCTTCCTAGGCACTCGGTCCACAATTAAAGATCTCTAGAATTCGCCACTGGGCCAATCGAGCATCGGAATTAATTAAACTCAATTGATATCAGATTCTCAGCGCAGACTCCGAAGAGCTTCTCGCCACGTCAGAGATAGAGATCGGTGAGTTAGTCGGTCGTCTTGGACCATAAACGCAACCAAGCAACAAAGACTTCATCAACGAGATCTGTACTTACCCGTGCAGGCCTACACCGAGCAAGTACTCTGGCTCGCGAAGCACGTGGTACAAGTTTTGAAGTGGACACTAGGTTTCAAGCTGTTGAGCGACATCCAAATCTTTTTCCTCGAGACCAATAATAATCTATAAGTAAATTGGTCGGCGGAGGTGGCTATAGACCTGTCACCGAAACCAAAGTACATGCGTCCGCGGCTTAATCTCCACTTATAGTCTATAAGAGTAGAATACACCGTAGCCCAGCATCGGTGACAAAATAGTCAACACGATCAGCGGTACCAAATTGATTCGTCATCCAGATCAACTGCTAACCTATCGTGATCTCTAAAGAAAAAAATCTCCAACCAGTTCTATTTTAGACCTAGTAGAACAGAATACACCGTAGCCAGCACTGGCGACGAAATAATCAACACGATCAGTGGTTTTACTTTGATTCGTTGCCCAGATCAGCTACCAACCTTTCGTCTTCGCTAGACATAGTAATTCCTACCAAAGCAATTTTTTGGAACTTGTACAACTGTGTACAACATAGCCAAACATCGACGCCGAGACCAGCACCATCAAAGCAGCAGAACCATTCGACCAGCACTAGGATTCCATTTAGTTTTTTTTTGCCTTGACCATCTCTCTTGTTGCTCATTTTTTCAATCACCAAGTTAAGTATTCAGTTGATATTAAAACTTATGTAAATTCGTTCCACTTTCAAAAGGTATAATTTGGTTTCTTTTCCAAGTGTTTAGCTTAGCTCCAAGATCAAGCCCCTTCGACGAATGCTGTGCACAACATCCATCGGAGGACGAGCCATCTTACATTAAAGTAAAACCCATCAATTCCATCAATCAAATCGACAAGCGCGATAATTGCGCATATTTCATATCGGTGAGTTTTGTTTGACATATATTATACCTTCCTTGGGAAATTTGAACGAATCCTTATTTTGAAGTTTGTAGATACATTTGTAAATCTAAATATTTTGTAAGAAAGAGAATTGAGATTAAAAAGCCAGATTTATTTGCAAGATTAAACCTAATTAAAAGAGAATACGCGCCCAAAGTTCACAAAGAATATAAAAAAAAAAAAAGAGAAAACGAACCCTAATACATATAACTTTTCTACGAGTGCCTCCAATCGGAATTTAATTTAAAATTTTAAAGTATGTATTTTTGTCTCCGATTCTTAAGATTAAATGTCGCGGAATTAAAGTTTTGCCTTCGTAGTACAGCCATTCATTTTTAGAAGCGATATATGTAAATTGAAACGCAACAAAAAGTTCATAGTATAAAATCAGCCAAAACGAAAACGAACATTTATTTTGAGAAATTAATAAAAAAAAAAAAATATAAATATTAGAGAGAGAGATAAAAGAGAGAAGAAATAAATTAGGATTAACTCAATACATTATTAAACAGAGAGCATATTAAAGAGAAATTATAATTTTCAAGGCCAAATAGATCAATAGTTTCTTTTTTCTGCTTTTATTATTATTATTTTAGGTATTTAAGAGAAACTTTTTTATGGAATAAAACAAAATGTGTGCATCATGAAAATGCGAAAAGAACTTCGAGTTTTTTCAACTTTATTATTGTGAGTGAATTTATTTGTGCGATGATTGGAGTTTGATATTGATTGAGTGCTATGGGGGGGCGTATGATGGGGTATAGTAATCGATGGAGCAGCACTGAGTGAGAAATCATTCAGGCTCAAGTACGGGGCTGTCACCATTAACTCTTGCGAGGTGATAGCTCAAGGAAGGTCGCAGTTTATAGAAACTCGACTGAGGGAGGGATATCGCAACTGAAACCATAACATCTTTTGGTTTCAAAACAATTTTCAGATAAAATCAATAACTCCATTGTGGGTTTCTTGGGATGAGGCATTTTAGTGTGTTCGATCTTTCTTATAATCCAGGCATGAAAAATAGAACGGTGTCCAGTAGTGGTGCAAGTACCCACGACTCCGTCGAGCTAGTGTCGTGCAAATGCAAGCATGCCTGCCGCATCCTCCTACTAGGACAACCTACCCTATGACCTACTGAGGCCGTTGAAGTTCCTGTCCTTCGTGGTTATTAGTGGGTGGCATAACATCGCCTATTGTAGGGTAGGGTCAGCTTTCCGTTACAGTAGGTAGGTATTCATGCAAATGTTAAATTAAGAGATTTATGAAACTGACACATATGACTTTCAAAATAAATAGAATTTCACTTACTGAAATTATTAACACTATGAATTAAATGTAGCAAATTAAGAACAAACGGCTACAAAACTATGAAGGCATTCACTTTAAATTTTATAAAAAACATACACTATGATTTATAATAAGATAAAACTATTAAAATAAATTAAAATACTGTAGAGCTAATGCTACGCACTAATCGACACAGAAAACCAGTGTTACCATATGACAAGTTCATTTCACCAAATTCCACTGCATCCGAAATCCAGACCTCTTACAGCTTTTTCAACAGATACTGGACATTTTCAATTCAAAAGATTACCTTTTGGATTGAAGATTTCAACGAATAGCTTTCAGAGAATGTTAACAATTGCACTTAGTGACTTGCAAGCATCTGCATTTTTATATGTTGATGATATAATTGTGTTTGGTTCAAATCTTAAGGAACATAATAATAACCTAATAGAAGTTTTTAAAAGGTTGCGTAAATATATTTTAAAACTAAACCCAAGTAAATGTAATTTTCTGCGCCCGGAAGTAGTATATCTTGGACATTTAATAACTGCGGAGGGGGTACCACAGACCCAAGTAAATACAATGTTATAAATGAATACCCAAAACCGGATAATGTAGATGAGGTTCGAAGATTCGTAGCTTTCTGTAACTACTATAGACGTTTTATACAAAATTTTGCGGATATTGCAAAACCTTTAAATGAATTATTAAAGAAAAATAAAATTTTTAGCTGGACACAAAGTTGTCAAAGTGCCTTTGAAACCCTAAAAAACAAGCTAATGTCCCCACCAATCCTAAGCTACCCAGACTTTTCAAAACCATTTATAATAACAACAGATGCTTCAAATTACGCATTAGGAGCTATTCTTTCCCAAGGAGAGGTAGGCAATGATAAGCCCATAGCCTATGCAAGTACAGCATTGAACAAACACGAGCTAAATAAATCAGTTATAGAGAAAGAACTACTTGGTATTCATTGGGGGGATTAATCATTTTAGGCCATATCTGTATGGTAGAAGATTTGTGGTATATACAGATCACAGACCATTAGTTAGTTTATTTACACATAGGAACCCTTCATCTAATTCGAATTCGAATCTTTGTCGTCATCTGGGCCATCATATGTGGGTTAATAATGAAATTGCATATTGAGTACAAAAATTAAAATTGTAATAGGTAGATATAAGAGTGGGGATGAACCCAAATATTTGTAAGATAGATTTAAGTATAAATAGCCCTAACGTTTGAAAATAAAGTTAGTCTTAAAACATATAATTTTGACTCTATTTATTTCGGGTGACGACCTTAGAAGAAAACGATCGTGCATTTTGATGCTCGGACTAATATCGGTTGGAGAACTAAGATAATACTCAACAATAGGGAAATAAACATTACATTAGGTTGGAAGGGGTGATAATACGGCAAACCGCACCATCTCACTCGGATCTCGTAGGATCCATTGCGCTCCCCGGGGCATAGGTGGTTAGTGAGGAGGGATAGGGAGTGAGTTAATAGGAAGTTTTAGGTGTTAGGGGCCTCCTTGAACCATCCTGAGTTCTGAATGAGTTTCAGGATGTTCTTTAGTGGCAAGACAGAGATGTCACCCAGTTCGTCGAAGAAATATTCTCCAAGGGCCTCCTTTCTGGTTCTAGCTTGGCTGGGGCATTCGCAAAGGAAGTGTGGGGAGCCCTCCTCTGCCTCTTCATCATGACACCCTCTACATCAGTCCGATGAGCTGATGCCCATTCTGTGCAAGTGGGTTCCCATTGAGTTGTGGCCCGTAAGGACACCAACCATGAGAGATAGTTGAGGCCTGCTTAGCTTGAGTAAGTAATCAGTTTTTTTCTTTGAAATATTTGGCCATAGATTCCTAGAAACCCGACAAGTGTCGATGGATGACTATCTGACATTTGCAGCCTCTAAGAAACTCTGGTGTATTCTACTTTTTTCTTGCTCCAGTGGCATGAGCACAGAGGCTTCGATTTGGCTCGGATCAAGAGATGAACCGCTTTTGGCCAGTTCATCCGCCATTTCGTTCCCGTGAATATCCCTATGTCCTGGAACCCATCTTAGGGTTACTGTGTTCGTTGCATTGAGTACTCTTAGCTCGTTCCGGCAACGGTCGACCAGTTTGGACTTTGTGGTGATTGAGTAAATGGCTCTAATTGCCACCTGGCTGTCTATGAAAATATCAATATTGTTGTTTACTAATTCACATGAGGCAAGATGTTTCGCCGCTTCGCAAACTGCCAGCACGTCCAGGGACGTTTGTAGGAGCTCGCACAGAGTGGGGACAAATTTTCCAGAGGCCAATAACACAATGTAATCGGCATATGCAACTACCTTGATGCCGCCCAGATTTAGTTTAACTAAGATCTGGTTGACGACAAGGAGCCAAAGCAAAGAAGAAAGTACTCCACCCTGTGGAGTGCCCCTACTTGTCCTAGCTCTTATCTTGCTGTCCCTCATTTCTGAATAAATGAGTCTCGTTTGAAGCATGAAATCAATCCAGTTTATCAGTGATGGATCGATGCTGACGGAGTTAAGGGCTTGTCGAATTGCATCGTTATCAACATTATTGAAGGCCCCTTCTATGTCAAGGAATGCTGCTAAAGTGAATTGAAGTGTATCGACTTCTCAATCGTACCAACCACTTCATGGAGTGCTGTCTCAACAGATTTGCCCTTCAAGTACGCATGTTGGGCCTGTGAGAGCACACCACCATTCAGTTTTAGGCGAATATGAGTGTCAATTAATCTTTCTAAGGTCTTCAGGAGAAAGGAGGAAAGGCTGATAGGCCTGAAGTCCTTCGGTTCGGTATGGGTGGGCTTGCCAGCTTTCGGGATGAAGATGACATTGACTTCTCTCCATCTAGCGGGAATATAGGTGATGTTAAGACAGCCTATATAAATATCCACTAGAATTGGAACAATTGTATCTTTAGAGCTTTGGAGCATAATTGGAATGATTCCATCAGGCCCTGCAGATTTGTATGCCGAGAAGGAGTCAATGGCCCAAGCCACCTTCCTACTATCTACGATTTGTTTGCCTATATCATAGATTTCACTTATGTTGGGCCCTCTGTCCACAGGAGATGTACTGATAGTACACCCTGGGAAGTGAGTGCTTATAAGTGACTCTAAAGTCTCAGAGCAGGAGTCTGTCCAGGTATTATCGGGTCTTTTTAGAAATCCCGGGGGAGAGGGTACCTTAGACATGACTTACCTGAGCCTAGCAGCTTCATTTGTAGACTCAATGTCTGAACAAAATTTTTGCCAGGCTGCTCTTTTTGCATAGGTCGTTCGGTTTTTGTACAGATTTTTACTGACCTTAAAGATGTCCCAATCAACAGGTTCATTGCTGAATTTTGCTCTATTGAAAAGCCTCCTTGAGTTTTTCCTAAGAAAAGACAGCTCTTTGCACCACCATACGGGGTTGAGCCTGCCTTTACTTTTGGTATTGGGGCAGGAACTTTCGTAAGCATTATTTACGGCTAGCGTTAGTTCATTTACATGTTTATCAATGTCAGAGCAGGTTGTCAATGGTAAATGTTCATAGTGACCCAAAGATGTGGCCAATCTAGTGTTCAAGGCATCCCAGTTTGTTTTCCTGGGGTTTCTATAGAGTTTTAAATTTTCAATTTTGTGCTCTATTTGGAATGTTATCATTCTATGATCTGAGAATGAAACATTACTTGATACCTTCCAGTCACTGACCTTTATTGAGTCTGAGTTACTGGAAAGCGTCACGTCGAGCACTTCTCTTCTGTTTCTGGTAACAAAGGTTGGTTCGTTACCCTTATTTAAAATCAATAAATTTTCCTTAATAATAAATTCAAAAAGTGACTCACCTCTTTTATTTGTGTCGGTGCTCCCCCATTGTAGATGATGAGTGTTAGCGTCGCAACAAACCAGGAGGTCCCAACCGTTCTTACCTGTTGTTTTGACGAGATCATCAAGGGAGTCACTTCTGTGACCACAAGGACGGCTGGTTCCGATACCGTTCGGTAAGAGCTAGCTATACGTAAAGCTCCGCATCTTTGTACTGCCACCATCTGCCTCCAGTACTTCTCTTGTTTAAGTGCGTCGGCCCAAATTTCGCTGCCGTATGGAGTGGTTGTATCCATCAGTAACCTTCGCTTACTGGCCGTTGGACCACCAACATCTTGCGGAATCGCAAAAATCGTTGTGTACACAGAAAAAACTTATTCTTGTGGAATTGGGCCCCTGATCTAGTTTTTCTTTATTAAACACAGCTAATATAAACCAACGTTTGACGTCTATCTCATCTTCAAGCGAACGAGTCCATTTTGGATCCGCAAACGTAGTAGACAAGGTACGAACGAAATAATTAGCAAAACTAAAAAGTAAAGTAAGAACATTTCCCTATATAAAACAAACTAAAACGTGCAATGATCTTCACCCCAAGACTAAACTAGGGAAATAAGTGGAAAGAAATTAAAATATCTAACTGTGGTCACAAAGAATTTATTTATGTGCATGCAACACTCAATTTGTTAAGGATCCAAGAAGTACCGACAAAGTGCGGTCAGCGCATTTGCTTGAAGAATCATTTTTGAAAACAGTTTGATTTCACAGTTTGGGGGTGGGGAAGAGAGAGTTGTTTTCATTTTCGAACTTCGAAAAAGAGCTATGAGTGGTTGCTGAATAGCACAAATATTATTTGAAATAGGAGCCTCATAAACTTAAGAGCCGTTTATCAGTGCTCGGTGAATACCGCTCATTGTCTAATATAATCACATCATTTAGCTTAAATTAAATTTTAGGGTAATTATAATATATTTGATAAGCACAGGTAAAACCACGAGCAAGAACCGCCATCAATCAACTGAACTTAAAAGTTGCAGGAATAGAATAAGTATGTATTTATGTATGTGTTGTTTTATGTCGGGTGTTCGAGTAAGTATGTAGTTGCGGGTTTATATAAAGCGATCACTACACTACGCATGTTGTCAATAACCGGTTGTCAGCTAATGGACAAAAAAACAAACAATTCAAATCTCAGAGACGTTGTCAAATTGATAATGGGTACATTCAATGCTTCAATTTCAGAACAGAATATTCAGATTTCTGAATTCTGGCCAATCAGCGGCTTGAAAAATCGATAAAACTGAAAATGTAAAATTTGGAAAGTGTTGAACATGTCACAGTGCACATACAATGAACTGACAGAGTTCTCTGAGATTTTGACACCTGCGCGAACTTAAACGAAAATGAAATCTAGGATACCTTTAATATGCGTACTGTGGGGTTTGTAGGTACCTACCTACATGGTAGAGCTCTTGAAACCCAGGTACTGGAATTACCCGGGTACCCGAGTAACCAAAATACCCGAGTGTACCCGAGAATTCGAGTACACGGTTACCAGGGTAATTCGAGTACCTGGGTGCACGAATATTTAAAAAAAAACCCACTTTATTATTGCACAAATTCACTTTCTTATTTGATATTTTTTTTCTCAATTTAAGAAAGTCAAAATCGAAAAAATTTCACCTTTAATGATAGTGAAGTTTCACTGATAGTAGTAGTAGTGATTTATTATCATTAATTATTAATTAATTATTATTATTATCATATCATACATAAAAACTATATTACAAAAGCTTATATGATAGAAATATAATAGAATATTTGTGTTCATTCTGTAACTTTTGAAGTTAGTGGTGAATGAAACATCAAAAGCTTTTTTAATAATGTGGGGTAACAATTAGTGTCTACATAGTAATGATATTAATTCAATTCAATTCAATTCAATTTTATTTACGATATGCTTATACACAGTAAGATATAATATCTTATAAGCTAGTGAAAAGCTAAAATTACAATTTTTATGAAAAATACAAAGTAATTACATATTTATAAGTAAATCAATCTTAAAATATTATTGATTGTTTGTATGTTTCTTGCGCATTAGAAAAAAACAAAACATTTTTTAAGAAGACAAATATTTCCTTATTTCTTTTTCTTCTTGAATCTTCAATTCTTCTGATATCGCGTGGGAGACTATTCCATAGGCGAACACTATTAATAAAAAATTGACGCTCCGATGTTAGGGATGAGCATCGTGGATGTATGAGTAGTCCGGACCTACCCGAGGAGACAGTTCTTATTCTTTCGAACAGATAGCCTGGTTCATGTGTCAACAATATGTCGGAAAACAAAGATAAGGTACGAAATTCTATCAGATGATTAAAAGTCATTTTATAAAGTTGGGATGAAAATGCTGAAACACGATCATATCTGCGAAGACCGAAGATATAACGGATTGTGCTGTTAAAGGCTACATTTAACTTCCTTTTACTTTCGAAATTGCAAGAACAATAAATTTCACAGCCAAATATTAGAATCAGTATTACTAAGGTTTTGACGAGCAATATTCGAATTTTTGTTGGGGTAAACGACTGGGAAGCTCGTAAGGAGCGTAAAGCACCAAATGTTTTTCCAACGACTGAACTTATATGATTATCCCACGTAAGGCTGTGGTTAAAAACTATACCCAGATTTTTTGCTGTTTCCGAATATTGAATTGGAACGTTGTTTAGTAACACAGGAGGAAAGTAGGACAGATCTAATGGTTTTCTTGTGATAACTAGACAATTTGATTTTAAAGGGTTTAACAAAAGGCCATTCGAATGAGACCATTGAGAAATTCTACCCAAATCTTCATTTAAGCAATGTACATAGTGTTCGATGAGACCGAGTGGACAGCTAATGTGTAGCTGCACATCATCAGCGTACATAGACAGAAGGCCGCACTTTAAAGCCGCGGAAAGAGCATTTATGTACAGGGAGAACAAAAGAGGACCCAATATTGACCCTTGTGGGACGCCCTTTGTTGACGACAGAAAGTCCGATAGGTTATTATTGATTTCAACCGCTGGCATTCTACCACTTAAGTAAGAGCTTATTAATTTTACAGCACTGGATGAGAAGTTAAACTCATGATGAAGCTTATTGCACAAAATCGAATAATCCACGCAATCAAAAGCCTTCGAAAAGTCAAGCAAAACCAAAAATGAGATTTTATTTTCATCCATCGACAGTCGAAGATCTTCTATTACATGAATGAGCGATGTAATACAATTATTTTTTTTGCGGAAACCAGATTGTGTTGGTGTTAAGAGATTCGCAGCGCTCAAGAACATATTCATTTGTTTCTGCAATAATCTTTCGAAAACTTTTGAGAGGAAGGGTAAAACAGCTATAGGTCTAAAATCGTCCTTTTTAATATTTTTTGGGATAGGAAGAACTTTTGCAAGTTTCCATTGAGTGGGAGATTCACTTGTTGTTAGTATAAAATTGAAAATATGGGTAATATATGGTAAGATAATTGGCAGAACTATTTTCAGAAACGAGGGATGCATCTCATCAACGCCAATAGCATTTGATTTGATAGATAGTAGACTTTCTACTATATCTATGCTGTATACTGTCGTAAAACTAAAACTAGGCACAGAAGTTACAGACTGCTCATTATATATTGGTGTGTTTAAGTTTTCACTGTGGCAAAAAAAAGAAAAATTGAGAAAGAAAAATAATTTTACAATTATAAAAATGTTTTCAGCAATTCAAAAAAATAATTAATACAAATTTATATACGTAGAAGTTCATTACCTACATTAACAATTTAAAAGAAAAAAAAACAAAAAATTTTAGATGAAAGATTCAATACAATCGTTATTTAGAGGGAATAACCAGTCTTTGACTCTTGTAATGAAAGAAGTGAAACGAAGAGTCTCTCTGATACATAAAGGCAATTTATTAAAAAGATATGGAGCTGTGTAATTATAAAAATATGTTTTATGAGCAAGTGGAACATGTACTAATCTCAAATTATTTGAGAATTCTTACTCGGAATGTTACTGCTTTGTTTGAAAAACTCTCTTAGAACTTTAAAAACGTATAAATGTCTCATTGGAAGAATTCGCAAATCTTTAAATAAAAACAAACTTTCAGCTAACCGATTCATTTTGTATATTATTCTTATTAAGTGCTTCTGAGCTATCAGTAAGGACCCAAGAGAAATAGCATACGAACCACCTTAACTAGTGATCCCGTATTGCAACTTCGAATGAGCAAGGCCATAGTAAATTTGCGTTAGAACTTTTCGAGAGCAAAACTCCTTTAAGAGTGTTACCAACATCATGTATGCTTTTAACGTTTGGATATGAACTCTCCAATTTAGATTAAAATCGATCGCAACGCCAAGGTATTTGAATTGATCAACTGATTCAATTTTAAAACATCTTTTTGAGCACTGCACGTTACATTTAAAATTTTCTCTACCACAATTATTGTGAATGGGTAATGAAAATTGATTACAGTCGTAGGCGTGAAAACAGAGGTTATACTTTTCTAAGCTTTTTCCGGATAGTTTAAAAGAAATTAGTTTAGTTTTCTCACTAATGATTAATTTATGTGAGGTAAACCACAATCTTAAGATTTCAAGATCTTCCTCGGTATTTACAGCACATTCAAAAAATAAATTATGACCTTCATACGTAAATACGATATTATCAGCAAAAGTAGTAGGAATACCATTAAGTTTAAGTTTAAGGAGAGAGTGGATGTAAATAAGGAAAAACAATGGGTCCAGTACAGAACCCTGTGGTACACCGTTTTTTAAAGGCTTTGAATCACTTAAAACTCCATTGACATTTACCCTCTGATTTCTGTCTATTACAAAAGATTGAAGCCACAGAAAAATATGACCTCGAAAACCGGCATTGTAAAATTTTTTTAAGCAATAGATCATGATCCACCATATCAAATGCCTTTGTCATAATCAATAAATATACCTATATGATTGATTTATTATAGTTAAGACTAGCATAAAGTTAGCTTCAAACCCTCAATATAGCATCTTCTGTTGATATTTATTTTCTGCAACCGAATTGATTGCTACAAAAAAAAGTTAAATTTATACACAATACGAACTTTTAGTAACTTTTCAAAGATTTAAGAAAAAGTGGAGAGGAGATATCTTTTTTCTGTTTCCTTTTTTAAAAAAAGCTAAAACCTCCGCGCATTTAATGTGATCAGGAAAACAACCCCTATAAATACTTTGGTTGAATAAGAAACACAAGACGTCCACTACAATATGTTTCAAAAGTAGTAGTGCAAGAATTTTTATTTCTTAAGCCCAAAATTACACTATAGATTTCTCTTGAAGTTATCTCTTCAAAAACAAAGCTGTTGACTTGAATATCTTCGAAACCTGAAGAATTTGAGCACTTGCAGGTATTACCTACAGCTGTTTGTTACACGTTTAAGTTTTTCAGATATTTCTGTGAAATACTCGTTGAATTTACTCGTTACTCCAATAACTTCTATATTTGCAATTTCAATCCGATTTCTTTCAGTCCCTGAAATGTTATCAACTACTCTCCATTCTTCTCGTAAATTCCCATCAGCTCTTGCAAACATACCGGAGTAGTAGTTATTACGTGTATCTTCTATCTTTTCAGAAACAGTTTTACATACGTTTTCATAATGTTTTTTAAAGTTTTGTATTATTTGGATGCTTCTTACATTTGATGCTTATTTTTTTCTTCTTTTTATTTGATTAAGAAGATAAGTATTCATCCAAGGCCTTAAAAAACTTTTTATTACTGATGCCTTGATGCAATGGAACTTGACTTTATGTGGTTTTGAAAAATATTTACAAACTAATCAAAGGCAGTTGAAGGATCACTTTCTTAACGAATTGGATCCCAGAATTCATATTTAAAGCATTCTTTTGATAATTCAAAGTAAATTTTTTATTTCGTTTGATTAGCTGTTGGTTTCAATTTCTCAGATCCAATATGATTACTGTGATAATTAAGCACAGTCGTTCTGTGATATCATTGTATATAAATCTAATAGTAGTATTAGTATTACTTGAGGAAAAAGATACTAGCGCTACAGACGACTGAAGCAAGAAGTGTATTATTCCCTCATCATTGCTTCACATCACACCCAACTCACATCAGACGAAAGATCAACAAATACATTATTTCCTCACTACATGAGAGAAGGCAATTATCTTCTTTCTCCTCACGTCACAGCAGTGCCAATATACGAGAGTGAGAAGGGAACAAAAAAAGAGAACCAAAACAAACTGCCGAAAAAAAATAAAGAATGAGTTGGTATGTATGTATGTACATACATACATACATACGTAGGTACAGACATTGAGGAGAAGAGGAAACAAAAAAGAGGATCAAAATTAGTTTTTATCGTTACATAAGGGTTCAATACACATCGCATATTTTCTAAACAGAAACAAATTCTTTTGTTCTCGATGACTGTTCTTCGCCAAGATAAGGCACCCAAAATGCTTTTCGTGTCGGGAGCCTTTAAAATAGATTGGAATGAAAATTAGAAACTGATGTCTATTTGCGTAGGTATTCGTTCTTATTTTCTTGTATGTAGGTGAAAACAGGTTTTTATTTTTTTATCGCTTTCTAAGTGGTTTTTTGATGTGGAGCGTCGAGTTTCTCAGATTTAATTCAAAGCAATATCAGGCCGTGAGTGCAAAAGTGGTGTAACCCATTTTTTGGCATTGTTGATATTTTTGTCTCGTATCTTTACATTTATGCATCAAAAGTCATCAAAGCTAAAATTTTAATTTCTAAAAGCTTTCCAAAAATGTGACGTAGGTATACTATTTGAATCTCAGTAAAAATAGTTTTAAAAATCGATTCAAAACGAAAAACATGATCAAAAAAAAAAGTGGGTTAAACCGCTTTTGCACTCACAGCCTCAAATATGATTGTATGAAAAAAAAACTTAAAAGCGTTGGAGCGGTTTTTAAAAAAATTAATTTTTATATATCAAATTCTTACAACATAAACGAAAAATGTTGACATGCAAATCTTAAGTATTTATTTATGTACATATAAAAATTAAATTTCAAAAAAAAATTTTGAACCCGTTTTCAAGATATCAAATTTTCAAAATAATAATTTGAAACTTTTTTAAAAGTCCAGAAATTTTTTTTTTTAAATTTTAAACTACGTGATTTTTTTGAAATTCAAAATTTCATTAGGGCAAATGAGGGTAAACAAAGAGAAAAGTCTAGAATCTATTTTCCAAACGAAAAATGATAGGAAGTTTTTTTCTTTTGCGATCGGTAGATTATTTCTTTATATGATATTTTTTGTATATCCTTAAGGCTTACCATCTAAGCTGGGGCAGATAATTGAAAACCTCAAAAATTGAGAGTAATTGCTTGGCAGCCATATGCCTTGACCATTTTTCGACAGGCAACCCATGCGCAAAATGTTTTTTAAGACACTGTCTACAAAACTGTATACTGCTCATCTGGTACCTATATGAGGTTACCTACCGTCCTATGGCGGGATCTTCTATTAAACAGAATGCAAAAACTATCAATATGATTGCTTTATGAAACCTATGAATTATATAAATAAAATAAAATTAAATAAAATAAAATAAAATAAAATTAAATTAAATTAAATTTAATAAAACACTTTGAACATTAGTTCGAAAGTTCTATCGATAATCTTTGAACCGTTGGTTGTAAATAAAATTGGAATAAAGTGTGGGAAGTTTAAAATTTGCAAAAAAAAAAATAGTTTTTTTGTCTTAGATTTGTGTCTACAAAAATATGTAGATATACATAGGAATACCTACTTAATTTTTTTTTTGTTAACTTTCATAATGCAACGTTTGTATTGATATTTTGGAGCTCCCTCTTATTTTAACTTGATCGTTTAAGACGAGAAACACAGGAGTAGGTATCTACCTAATTAACTATACAAAAAACTATAACAACCTTGCAAGAAAAATAAAATGCACGACTGGGTCGCACGTACTTGCTCTTATGTTCAAGACACTGCGAGTTTAAGAAAATTGTATATACAAACATGGAAATTATGATAGAAAAATGTAGAGAAGCATGAAATACGACATTTAAATTAGCTAAAACAACTCTTTTGACAGTTTGAGGTGAAAAAAAAGTTTGAAACTTTTTTTAAAAATCCAAAAACTTTTTTTTTGAAAATTTTGATATGCAATATTATTTAATCTTATCTGAAATTTGTATATAAAAAAATTCATTTAAATCCGTTAAGCCGATAACGAGAAAACTCAAAATAAAAAAATACGTTCTATCAGAGGTACTACTAATAGTTGCTATGTGTAAAATTTTATAATTTTTGATGGTAGATCGTACTAATTTTAGTATATGAAAAAAGTTTAATCAAAATCGTAGGAGTCGTTTTCAAGCAAAAAAATAAAAAATATTTTCCTTACCGTTATTTTTTCATAAATGTAAAATTTTTTCTAAAAATATTTTAGAAAGTATTAAAAAAGTCTTAAATATCGAGTTTCAAAAAAATCTATGATGCCGTTTTCGAAATATTTGATTTTCCAAAAAAAATTTGAAATATTTTTTAAAAATCCAAAAAATATTTTTTCAAAAATATTGGTACACAAAACCATTAACATTTTTTGGAAGCTTCTGTGTAAAAAAAATAATTGAAATCAGTCATACCATTTTGAAGAAAATCAAAAATTAAAAAAATGGTTCCTTGGGAGGTACCATTAATAACCATTTTTGAAAAATGGTTTTCCACTCAAAGAAAGCCTTTACTAAAATAAATTTATTGAATTTTTTTTAAGAAAAGTTGTCAGGCCGTTTTTGAGAAAAATACGATTATGTAAATTTGCCAAAAAAAATGTATGGCAGGTACCGTTATTTTTGGTTCTAAAAAAAAATGAAAAAAACGTGTCGGCAGAATCACCAAAAACCACTATGTACCAAGTTTGAAGAAAATCGATCGAGCCGTTTAGGCTGTAGACGAACAGACAGACAGACAGACAGACAGACAGAATTGTGCCACCCACTTTTTTGGTGTTCTCTATCATCGTAATATCATGTTTGATTGTTATCTCAAAATTTTTTTTTTGCACGAATCCAAAACTTGCTTTATAGTACCTATAATCGCAAGTAAAAATAGTGGCCACGAAAATTTAAATTTGTAAATATTAAATTACTCTAAACCCCGACAATTTTAAGATGAAATAAATTCTTGGTTCATGTTTTCAACGAAACATAACTGTCCACCCACATCAATAGCTACAAATTATAGATCTTTATTGACATCACATTTTAGCAAAAAAATCACTCAAAACTCCAATTAGGCAGGCAGATACCTAACTCCTTTTAGAGTGCATGAAAAATAGCTTGAAATATTGAAAATAAATTAATTGAAAAACTTCTGGTACAAGAAAACCAAACTCATACTACCTTTGAATCAGTTTCTCTACCTCAATTTTTTTTTTTAGTATACTTTTTCTTACTTCAAAACAAACTACCAGAGTTAAGACAAGAGAGACCAAACAAATCGAACCCGAAACCACAAATAAGTTTTTTTCTCTGTCATTTTTTGTGTGCTCTGCTCATACTTTCAGTTTTAATTCAATTCAATTTAACCAAACAAATCGAACCCGAAACCACAAATAAGTTTTTTTCTCTGTCATTTTTTGTGTGCTCTGCTCATACTTTCAGTTTTAAATCAATTCAATTTAATTTATTATGGCGTACGAGTAAGACATAGTCTTTTATAGTACTTAAAATTAATACAATTTAGATCGGATTGGAAGAAAACTATCACTAAAAGTTTATAAATTAGAAGTAGGTTATAGGCAAAAATTTAAGCAATAATGTAATAATAATAATAAAAACCTGGAGATGAAAAAAGGAATTTAATAGTATACTATACATTTTTTTTTATATACATATATACATATATAATTAAAATCGAGAATTTAATCTATTATTTTTCTTTCAAATTGCTGTTTCCATTTAAATTTCTAATCAAAATTAAGAAATAATGCTTTTTTGAATTGAGTAGTTCCTATTATTTGTCTTACCGTTACAGGTAGGGAGTTCCAAAGTCTGATGGCATATACAAAAAAAAGTCTCGAAGAATTTAAATATTTTGATGCGTGTGTAATGAGATTCAAGGTTCGGGTAGACTGCGCGAAGCGGAGCTTGTCAAATAGATATGATGGTGCTTTTCTTTGAATTATCTTGTGCAGAAATAAGCAACATCTAGAATCAAGAAATTGCGTAAACGAGCATCCAAGAACACGTTGATAATATTGAGAAACATGGTCAAACCTTCGCAAACCATAAACATACCTAACCATGTCATTAAAAGCAACAGATAGTTTATGCAGTGAGTGCGATTCTGGTTTACAGTAAACTACAGCAGCATAATCAATGATAGGTAGTAACATGGATTTAACAAGTCTCAGCCTAGTATCTATAGGAGTAAGGCTAGAGAAGAGGTTTAATTTTCGGAGACCACCATAGATACGGCCGACTGAGAGGTTAATATGATCATTAGCAGAAAGGTTCCGATTTATTTTGAAGCCTAGATTCATGACACTATCTACAAAATTTAGTTCGAAACGTGATATAAAGACAGGAGGAAGGATTGTAACATCAAATTTCTTTTTAGAAATTGCAATTATTTGCGATTTGGCAGGATTTAAAGTAAGTCCATTGCATAGGCTCCAATTGTAGATCTCAAAAAGATCTTCATTGAATCTACAAATTAGGTCTTCTAATAAATTAAATGGGCGAGATAGATACACTTGAACATCGTCAGCATAAAGATGCAACATGACATTATGACACACTTGGGGGAGATCATTGATAAACATGCAGAACAACAAAGGGCCCAGAATTGAGCCCTGAGGCACACCTGCAAGCAAATTCAATGATCCAGAGAATGTATCACCAACTTTAACTCTTTGACTACGATGTAGAAGGTAGTTTTTAATTAAACATACAGATCTTCTACTAAAACCAAAGTAAAAACTAAGTTTTTTACACAGGATTCCGTGATTTACTCTGTCAAAGGCCTTTGAGAAGTCAAGCAAACACAAAATAGTCAATTTATCTTGATCGTACTGAACTCTAATATCGTCAAGTACTTTCACCATTGCTGTGGAACAGCTATGGTAAGGGCGAAAACCTGACTGAACTAAAGAAAACAAATTATTGTGACTGACGTGGCTAGATATTTGACTTGCCAGAATCTTCTCAAAGACCTTTGACAGGCAGGGAAGGATGCTTATAGGCCTAAAATCAGCACAAGATGATGGGTGAGGCTTTTTAGGTACAGGGATTACTTTTGCAAGCTTCCAGCAATCAGGAAACGATGAGCAAGTAATACAAAAATTTATAATATGTGTAAGAGTTGAAATGATTTGAGGTAGTACAATTTTGATAAATTTAATGGGAACTCCATCTTCACCTATCGAATTAGATTTGAGAGTATTTATGCTCATAACTACTTCATACTCAGAGACAACTTCAAAATCAAATTCATTTCCACTATATATAATATTATTGATAGGTGCAAAGTTAGAAACCTGTAAGTTATCTGATGTAAAAGCATTGTTCAGATCATTTGGGTCCGGAAAAATATCAACAAACTCCTTTCTACCAACTCCAACAGAACGCAAACCATTCCAAAGCTTACGAGAGGTCTGATTTGTACTTAACTTTGACATACAAAATCTTTTTTTAGCTCTTCGAGTAATGAAAGTTGAAAGATTACGAGCACGACAGAAAATCTCCCAGTTTATAGGGGTTTGGTTATACTTCCATATCGAATACAATTTTTGTCGGTTCTTAATTGATCTAAGTACTTCAGACGTGAACCACGGACAATTTTTATTGCGAATCAGAACTGTCTTCAATGGAACGTGTTTTTCGTACAGTACGAGTAGTAGATATTGAAACAAATTTGCTTTATCATTAACATCATACAAACTGTAGCATAAACCCCACGGAATAGTATCAGCGTCGGATAATAAAGCATTAAAGTTGATAGCGTTAAAGTCACGGAATTGAAATGTAGATGAAGAAGCGATCCGCGAAAAGTCAATGTTGTAGGTACAAAAGATCATATCATGATCAGATATACCTTCGAGCGATAGTTGATCCACTAGAAGAACATCATATAGATCGGACACAATCATCAAATCAAGTAAACTAGGAGCGGAGTTGGGACCGAAACGGGTGGCATGAGAGTTAGTTACAGCGAGGCCAGTAGCAGCAATCTCATCAATCAGTTGGTTGGCTCTAGTATCGTTGAGGAACAGGTCAGCGTTAAAATCACCACAAATAATTATATTTTCATAGTTCACAGATACTTCTCGAAGGATTGAAAAAAGAGGTTCAGCAGAACAGCTCCTATTGGGGTTGTAAGCAACTCCTAGTAGGCTTTTAACATTGCCATCAGTTATTTCTAAGATCAGAAATTCAATGCCAACACCTTCTGATTTGGCAATTATTTTGCAGTTAAGAGCCGTATTAACATAAACTGCAACCCCTCCTCCAATAGTAGAAGTGATTCTATCATTGCGTATTAATTTGTAGTTGCTTAGTTGGTATAAATTATTCGGTGTGTCAGGCCTAAACCATGTCTCAGTTACACATATTACATCAACCCCAGAGGAATCAAAGATGTACCTTACAAAATCCAACTTTTCTAAGTTTAAGCTACGCGCATTCAAACAACAAACCTTGAAACCCTCATGCACATTTGAAAGAATTTTTAAGACAGACTTAGCAGATATACCACCAGAAAGAACCGAACCAGAAGACATAGTAAAATCAATAATTTGAACAAAAAGCAAAGACCTATAACAAATAAAGGCAAAACCAGCAAGAAGAATTACAATAAAAAAGTAAAATTTAAATAAATTAATTTAAAATTCAAAAATAAAACTATAAGTTACCTAAAATAATAATATGTAGAGTTTCGTAGATCTGCTCCGCTATCTTTAAAATTAAGTAGTGGCAGGAGTAGAAAAAGTACTAGAGTCAAGCTTTATTTCGATGTCATCACTGCTCTTCTTCACATAAACAAACCCATTTTTCGTTCTCACAGAGAACAGAATTCCTTCTTTCCGCAGTTGAATAGCATGTCGCAGAAGAGAACTATTAAGTGGTGTTAGGCTTTCATTTATATATATACGACGGTCAGGTTTGCCGGAGTGTGCGGTGTGCTCACAGTCATTGAACAGTTGAGATGTTGATAAACCATTTATGGACTTGAATGCAGACAGCAATGAATTTTTTTCAGCAGATGATGACAGCCGAATAAGAAGCGGGTTATCATTATTTGAATTTCTCGTGTTTAGGTGAAAAGCATCAAAGTAAGGGCCAAATGTATGGTTGAGTTTGGATGCAAGTTTTTTTGCCAGTTCAACTGCACTCACACCTACATTCTTAGGCAAGCCGCAAACAATCACATCACTTAAACGATGTAGGCGCTGATTGTCATCCAATTGTTCTCTTATTTTGGTGTTTTCATTTTTAAGCTCAATTAATTCACTCTCGCACTGAAACAAAAAAGTCATTAAGAGCAGAAATAGTATCACTGAAATGTTTTGTAATTTTTGCTTCAAGCTCTTTAAATGATTTTAAAAGATTAGTTTCAAGCTCAAGAAGAGGCTTGTTTGCATTTTTATCGACGATGGCTGGAGTGTTCGATTTTGTCTTTTTTGATGAAGATAAGGACTTAACGTTCCGATCCGGAGTTTGAAGAGTCTTAGGTGTATCAGTTTTGATTTTAATCTTAGACCGAGTGTTAGGTGCAGCAGAGCTACATGATGGTGAGGAGTTGACAGTACCAGCAGCGGTGGAAGCAGTGGTGATGCAGGCGGTGGTGGTGGACATGGTGGCAGCAGTCACAGTGGTGGAGGCGGCCGAAATGGCAACTACTGTAGTTGTGGCGGTAGAAGTGGATGAGATAGTGGTTGTGGTGGCTGTATTTGTGTTGGTGGTGGCAATGTTAGTCATGATGCACAAAGAGAAAATTAAAGGAGAGCAGGTTGAAGTTCAACAATATTGTTCTTTTATTTTCAATTCACGCTTTAGTTTATCACTTTGAAAAATAATAAGTTCCGTTGTAATTAACACAAGAGCAATACAAAATAAAAATGTCGGAGAAAAAAGAAAAAACAATATACTTTTTATTACAGTTCTGATAATATGCGAATTTATTTTCTTAAAATGAACAGAGCGGATCAAAAAACACGTCTACTTCAGAGACATCTCTTCACTATGATTACATTGACTTCTAAAAAAAAACTTATCGTAGCCGATATCGTAGTAGATATACCCACATGCTACATGATACAATGTTCCTATCCTATTCCTCTCCCTTATTCCTAAACACAAGAAAATCGAAAAAGGAACCAGTTTTTCTTGTTTTTGTCTGTCGTTTGTTGTTATTTGGAACCAGTTTTTCTTGTTTTTATCTGCCTTTTGGTATGGGCTCTTTTTCTGTTTGCGCAGTTGTTTTTTTTTCTCTGAGTAAGGGAATTTTTAATTTCCCTTTCTCTGAGAAGTGATCATACGCCATCTGGTTTGTGAAGGAGTCGAGAAAAAATTTCGTCTGATGATAATACTATTAGATTTATATACAATGGTGATATGTAAGTTTGAAATCATAGACACGCCCACTAAATTTTTTATCTTAGAAATATTACTTATGATCAATACAACTTTCAGTGGAATCGGTTACGCGGGTTTGTTCGTTAATAAGACTCTTAAGACCATTAGAAGCCATTGTAAACAAATAGTTTTCGGAATCATTAACTAAGTCATTGAGTATATCAATTTTATACAGATTAATTCAAAATTTGTTGCCCTTATCGTTTTAAGAATATTGCTAAAGTCGTCAATGAATTTTCTTTTATTAAAACCATGTAATCTATTGTAGATTTAAGACTTTTTTTATCGTGGTACTGAGACATTGTAAATAAAACGACACTTAACGGACTTACCGCGATAATTAAATGAAATCAAAAATATTTTTGATCTCAACTGCAAGCACAAACGCACCGGTACAATCTACGAATAAGAACAGAACAATGAGAGTAAAAACAACAACCACCCACAAGCCATCATTCAACCCGTGACCACGACTAGTGAAATCTGGTCGAAACGTCGGGAAAATAATCAAAAATATTTTTATTTCATCTAATTATCGCAGTAAGTCCGTTAAGTGTCGTTTTATTTACAATGTAATCTATAAATGCACAGTATATTATAGTTAAAATTATCGAACACAATTGTTAGATTCATTGCATTAGCGCTAGATAGATTTAATTTGGAGCAATTGCACACATAACCATCCTTAACATACACAGTTACACCTCCTGCAGAATATGAGTTATTATAATAGCCAAATAAAGAGTATCCCGGTATATTATATAGGCTAAGTTAAAAATCGTACACCCAAATCTCACTCAAGAGTATTACTACAGGTAAACTAATAAGAGACTGAACATGAACTAATAGACTAGAATTTTTTTTTCTTAAGCTACGTATATTTTGATGTAAACAAAAACAATATCCAACTACATATTCAACTGGGTATTCACATGCGTTTGAGTTTATATTTGGGACTGAATTAACAACATTAATATACTTCTCAAAATCAACAGCACTGTTTAATCTTACAAAGTTGTCACCTTCTTTCTTCCGCATATATATAGCCCCATTCTTCTTCCAGACATACACTGAAAAAATTTATGTACGTAAAATCTATAAACGGCATTTATAAACCGATTATTCGTTGAATCAATGTACGATTCATGTATTCAATGTACAAATAATTAAAAATAAAAGCGGGAAATAATAAACGTTGGTTATTCTCGTTTATCAAAATCCAAATTCACGTTTTAATTAACGATTCATTGATTCTATTAATGTATTCATTGTCCCAATGAACTTTGTTAATAAAAAATTGATAACCGTTTATAAAAATCAATAAACGTTCATTATTTTTTATGAACGATTCACTGATTCTATTAATTTGTCCATTGAAACAATCAATAAATAAATAAATTGGGTGGCGCAACAGCTCGAGGAGAACCAGGGCCTAGTGACTTACAACTCACAACCATTCCTGTGTGCGTGTTTGTTGGGCAGGAATGGAGGGGACCTACAGTTTTTTGCCGAGTCCGAACGGCTAAATGAGAAGCACTTTTTCATGACAAGTATACTCTTGGAGGATTTGTCAGTTCCTCGCAAGAGGCAGTACCTCGAATAAAACATTTCTGTTTTTAGGTGGCACGGCTGGGAATCGAACCCACACCTTCGGCATGACAGTCCTACGCACTAACCATCAAGCCACGAGGTACTACAATCAATACCATTTATTAAAATCAATAAACGTTTATAATTTTTTTTATGAACAGCCATTCATAAAAATCTTTTTTATATTTTTAATAATCTGTTCATCGTTTTAATGACGTGTTCATTAACAAACAATGAAAACCATTTATAAAAATCAATAAACTTTAATAAATTTTTTATGAACATCCTTAATAAAAATCTACTTTTATTTTTAATTAATCTGTTCATTGTTTTAATGACGTGTTCATTAAAAAAATAATGAAAACCATTATAAAAATCAATAAACGTTAATAAATTTTGTATGAACATCCTTAATAAAAATCTACTTTTATTTTTAATTAATCTGTTCATTGTTTTAATGTCGTGTTCATTAAAAAACAATGAAAACCATTTATAAAAATCAATAAACGTTAATAAATTTTTTATGAACATCCTTAGTAAAAATCTACTTTTATTTTTAATTAATCTGTTCATTGTTTTAATGACATGTTTATTTAAAAACAATTAAAACCATTTATAAAAATCAATAAACGTTAATAAATTTGTTATGAACATCCGTAATAAAAATCTACTTTTATTTTTAATTAATCTGTTCATTGTTTTAATGACGTGTTCATTAAAAAACAATGAAAACCATTTATTAATATCAATAAACGTTAATAAATTTTTTATGAACATCCTTAATAAAAATCTACTTTTATTTTTAACTAATCTGTTCATTATTTTAATGACGTGTTCATTAAAAAACAATGAAAACCATTTATAAAAATCAATGAACGTCAATAATTTTTTTATAAACATCCTTAATAAAAATCAACTTTTATTTTTAATTAATCTATTCATTGTTTTAATGACGTGTTCATTAAAAACAATGAAAACCATTTATAAAAATCTATAAACGTTAATAAATTTTTTATGAACATGCTTAATAAAAATCTACTTTTATTTTTAATTAATCTGTTCATTGTTTTAATGACGTGTTCATTAAAAAACAATGAAAACCATTTATTAAAATCAATGAACGTCAATAATTTTTTTATAAACATCCTTAATAAAAATCAACTTTGATTTTTAATTAATCTATTCATTGTTTAAATGACGTGTTCATTAAAAAACAATGAAAATAATAATTTTTTTATAAACATCCTTAATAAAAATCAACTTTTATTTTTAATTAATCTATTCATTGTTTTAATGACGTGTTCATTAAAAAACAATGAAAACCATGTATAAAAACCAATAAACGTTAATAATTTTTTTATGAACATCCTTAATAAAAATCTACTTTTATTTTTAATTAATCTGTTCATTGTTTTAATGACGTGTTCATTAAAAAACAATGAAAACCATTTATAAACATCAATAAACGTTGATAAATTTTTATAAACATCCTTAATAAAAATCTACTTTTATTTTTAATTAATCTGTTCATTGTTTCAATGACGTGTTCATTAAAAAACAATGAAAACCATTTATAAAAATCAATAAACGTTAATAAATTTTTTATGAACATCCTTAATAAAAATCTACTTTTATTTTTAATTAATCTGTTCATTGTTTCAATGACGTGTTCATTAAAAAACAATGAAAACCATTTATAAAAATCAATAAACGTTCATAAATTTTTTTATGAACATCCTTAATAAAAATCTACTTTTATTTTTAATTAATCTGTTCATTGTTTTAATGACGTGTTCATTAAAAAACAATGAAAACCATTTATAAAAATCAATAAACGTTTATAACGATAGTTTATTATGTTCCTTTTATCACCAGACTTAAAAATTAAATTAAACTACCTAAATAAAAACTACCACAAGAAAGAGATTGATTATATACCTAAACTGAAGCCGAGAATATGAGTTTCAAAACAACTGGACAAATTCCAGGACAATCTGGATAAGGTCCAGTTCTAACAGGGTAATGCAAACATCATCCTTATCTAAATTAAGATGACCGCACGCAGTCATTGGAAGTAAATAAAAGCTTGCGTCATAATTATTACCAATAACAACCCAACTAACAAAATAGCTTCGCATTTCAGACATGATTAATTATTTGTTTCTATAGCACTCCAATAACCCCTCTGACGGGAAGTAAATAAAAAATAAGCATTACCGAATCCTTTGATATTTTCTGGTATAAATAATATCAACGGGATAGTTGCGATATTCCAATGTTTCAATCTCTGGGTACACCACTTTTGCACTCACGGCCTCGTTTATTAGTTTGTGGTACTTTGTTTCTATATTGCTTGTATAACTGAATATGGTGACGCTTAAGGCGATAATAGGCCATTTGGCATCCGAACACATTTCTTATGATTGTTAGTTAATGTTTTATGCTCGTATTTATTAATTAATCTATTATACTTATCATATTTATTTTACATGTGATTGTAAAAGCCATACGAACCTATTATTTTACATTATTCTTGAACAAGCAAGCCATAGCTTTTTGCTCATAGGAGACAATTCAGGATAAAAGTTATTCCGATTTAATGAAATGATGTGTTTATCTCAGATTGGTGGAGTGGTTTTTTTTGAACTAGCAACAAATTTTTTTTTGTGAGTCTCTTTTATACTCTCATAATTAAATCCATAAAGGTACAATAGGAGTGAAAAAGTCGCCTTTTATACTCTATGCAATGCTTTAATGCGTAGGATGAATGAAAACGAAAAGCATATCTATGAGCAAACATGTCGAATTGCTTTCACTTTTCGACCACATATTACCAATTATTTAATTTTCAACTGAATTCAAGAGGCAAACATGGAAAATACATATAGAGTTAAGCAATGTCCAGATAATTAAGTGGATTGTCCTTGTGCTATCGACACTTTATATATAAATGTCAAATGTTTGCCGGTAAGATTTTAATACAAAATGGAACTGATTTAACAATATATTACATTCATATTGAAAAAAGTACACACCAAACAATTTCAATTTTAGGTTCCAACATTATATTTTTCCTAAATTACACCTTTAAGCTTCCGTAATGGATACAATAGGCGTTTTCCTTTGGTGGTGGCGAAGTACTTGCAAGTACTTTGCCAGCTTTTTTCAATGGAACACATCAAACTGCTATCCCATGTAAAATGTATCTACTCGCGCATGAGAGCATGTGCAGTTGGTAGTACTAGATTAGGGTTTTCATCTACTCGTAAGTACTTCGCCACTTCCAAAGGAAAACGGCTAATATTGTGAGTTTCACAAATTTGTCTCTTATTTCTTCTCTTGATGTAAGTAGTTCTTTTTATTTTTCAAATCAGATTTTGATCAGGCAAATGAAATACTTACTTATTGATATTATTCCTTTTCTCATACCTATTGTGGGGTGTATCCCTGTCGGTAATTAAATGGCATTTCCTCGAAAATAATTTCAATTTAGTTATTTCCTTACATCACACAGGTAAATAATGTAAAAACATCGTTCAATTTAGTACTTTAATTTATTTTAAAGTGTGATCACTGCAACGCGCAAGATGAAACTAAAAAATGGCGCAAAATTAACCCTTCGTTAAATTTTTATAAACCATACATTGAAATAATAAACTGTTTATTAAAAATATGAATGGTTCATTAAATTAATTAATGGTTTATCAAATTAATGAACACGATTAATAGAAATGCTCTTTCGTCAAGCTTTATCGTTAATTAATAAGTTAACATATAAAGGGTCCGCCAAATAACTTTTTTTTAGAAAATGCTACTACTACATCGAGTGTAGCTTCGGCTGTGTGGCACGTAGCGCCGGCCGTCCTGTTGAAACCAAATGTTGCCAATATCCTCCTCTTCAATTTTTGTGAACAAAGATTCGTTCAATATGGCCCGATAACGATCGCCATTGACTGTAACGGCCACTCGAAGAAAAATGGCCCAATTATGACCCTGGACCAAAATCCGCACCAAACAGTGACTCGTTTTCGGTGTATCGGCTTTTCAATGGCGTGCTGGTTTTCTGTGCCTGAAAAGATGATTTTTTTGGCAAAATCGGCATCTTCTCTAAGTCGATCGCAGGCCCACTTAGCGAAGCAGCCATTTGAATGAAATTATTTTCCATTATTAACCGGTAGTTTTTTTTTATAGCATTTTCAAAAAAAAAAGTTATTTGGCGGACCCTTTATATTTTTATTAATGGCTATTCATTGTCCCAATAAATGTTTTTTGATTTTAATAAATGTTATTAATTGTCCTAACGTACAGGTTCATTAAAACAATGAACAGATATTAAATATAAATATAATTCTCCGTTATCACTACCTGCGTTTTCTTGCATGTCCATATGGAGTTTGGCGGAAGACCGAAATCGGGACATTTCAACATTTATATACCTTTTGCCTTGGACTGCCATGAACAATATCAAATGTAACGAGTAAGCCTTAATTAAGTTTGGAAAAAAAGCAGAGAGGTCGTAAAACGTGTAAATTTCGTAAGAAATGTTGAAATAATACATTCACATTAGGGTCGGTCGTTCAAAAATATGCTATCTTCTACATTTTGCAGTCGAATAAAAAAATACAACGTGATAAATATTTGAAACAAATAATCGATGAAAAAATGTTCCATTAGGCTGGTGCTTAAACATTTTTCTGCACTTTTCAACAGAAATTCCATCATAAGATACCTTAATAAAATAAAATTTGTTTGAAAAAAGCAAAAAAAAATGTGAGCCATCCTAATTGAAATTTTTTTTATCGATTGTTTTCAAATACTTACCACGTTGTTTTTTTTTTATTCTACTGGAAAATGTAGAAGACATAATATTTATGAACCACCCTGTTGTGAAAGTACTCATTTAAGCATTTTTTATGAAATGTAAACGTTTTACAAACTTTCTGTGTAGTTAAAACTCAATTTTGTGTTCGAATTTATGAACCACCCTAATGTGAAAGTACTCATTTTAGCATTTTTTATGAAATATACACGTTTTACAAACTTTCTGTGTAGTTAAAAGTAATTTTTTTTCAAATTTATGAACCACCCTATTGTGAAAGTACTCATTTTAGCATTGTTTTTATGAAATATACACGTTTTACAAACTTTCTGTGTAATTAAAAGTCAATTTTTTTTAGAATTTATGAATCACCCTATTGTGAAAGTATTCATTTTAGCATTTTGTATGAAATATACACGTTTTACAAACTTTCTGTGTAATTAAAACTCATTTTTTTCGAATTTATGAACCACCCTATTGTGAAAGTGCTCATTTTAGCATTTTTTATGAAATATACACGTTTTACAAAATTTCTGAGTAATTAAAAGTCAATTTTTTTCGAATTTATGAACCACCCTATTGTGAAAGTACCAACTCATTTTAGCATTGTTAATGCTAAAATTTTTTTTAATTTTTACAAACTTTATGTGTAATTTAAACTCAATTTTTTTCGAAAATTGAAAAGAAAATTAATTATGTTTGTAATGGTTGTTCATCATGTTTTATTCAAGAGGATGAGCCTGAATACACGATTGGTTTTTCATTCGTTTCATCTTTCGTCTTTTTGACAGAACAGAACGAAAAAAGTCCATTCGTGATTTTGACGTTCAAAAATTAAGGTTCATTTATTAGAAAATACATACTTAGGCAGTAATAATAACTAAAAATATTTTTAAATCACTTCTTGTTAAAATGTATACCTATCTAATTATGAAAAACTGTTCTTATCTCATTATTTTAATTTTAGCATCCCCCGCCTCTACCCATTTTTCCAATCATAAACGTCAAAATTAAATCGGGAAAAATCTTAAAATTTTCATACGTGCTTTCGTTACTTCATTCCCCTTACATTTTTACATCCCCCACCAATGTGTCAAAAAGACGAAACACGAAACGACCGTAAAAAACCAATCGTGTAAACAGGCTCTGTGAATAATACGAAATGTTTATTCCAAAACCAAATGCATTATAGTGCCTAAAGCCTTGATAAGTACCTACCGCCGTTCAACTTTTGGGCAAAATATAAATAACTCTTTTGCAAAGCTTTGTGCTTTTCTGTTGTCGCTTACACAGAAATAAACTTTTCACAAATGCCATCGATGGTATTAAAGCTAAGTGTACACGACTGGTAGATCTTACAATATTGTCAGACCATACAATGTCTGACAATTATCTAGCAGTGAGCTGACAATTAAGTTGTGTGTTTACACGGTTGGAAGATAATCCAATCCCTTACAATTTATTGTTAGAATTTGGCTGACAATTTATTGTCATGTAGCTGGTTGAATACCTACCAATTTGTCTGACAATGAAAAAATTGTAAGATATTAAAAAAAGTGCATCTGACAATTTCTTCATTGTTAGAAACGTCAGACAACGATACAAATTGGCAGGCCTGATAATAAATTGTATGTGTACAAGATTATCAAATACCTTACAATTAATTGTTAGATACATTTAATGACAATTAATTGCAAAACTACACGATTGTTAGATAGCGAACACATGATTGTCAGATTTCTTACAATTAATTGTCAGACAAATTTTCTGACAATTATTTAATTGTAAGCATGTTTTTCACTGCAGATCTGACAATATTGTAAGATCTACCAATCGTGAACACTTAGCTTAAGCAATTTTGCCGAAACTTGATTAGCGCCACCTATAACAGTGGGAACACTTTAGTTGCTTGATTGAACGAAAGAATTTCTTTCGTTGAATGATGTAGCCGGCAAAAGGACGCCAAGCACCAAGCCAAAGCCATTCAAAGTAAAAGTGTAAAAGTGTGAAGAAGTGGAAGATACCTGACCTGTAAGTAGAAATTAAAAGCAAGTTTTAAATTCGATTTGAACTTATTAAAAAAAGAGTATTTAATTTATAATAATTTTGTTTTGACTGGAGCCTACGTTATTAATTGATTAATTGTGGCTTACCTACTTGATCGTTTGCCTGTACGTCGCGGCGTTTGCGCTCCGCCGCCACAGCCGACATCACGTGCCGTTGCCTTGTCTCAAGAACTTTATGTGAGTACCACTAATGCATTTATAATAGTTTAAACATTTTAAATTCATTAATAATAAGAGTATTCTTGCCAAGACGTAAAATTAGTAAATTTTCCGCACAATTTTTGATAGATTTACGCAGTACAAATGTTACTACGTTGTCGCCTTTGCATGAATACCTTTATCTTAGAGTAAAGGGTCCGCCAAATAACTTTTTTTTTAGAAAATGCTACTACTACATGGAGTGTAGCTTCGGCTGTGTGGCACGTAGCGCCGTCCTATTGAAACCAAATGTTGCCAATATCCTCCTCTTAAATTTTTGTGAACAAAAATTCGTTCAACATGGCCCGATAACGATCGCCATTGACTGTAACGGCCACTCGAAGAAAAATGGCCCAATTATGGCCCTGGACCAAAATCCGCACCAAACAGTGACTCGTTTTGGGTGTATCGGCTTTTCAATAGCGTGCGGATTTTCTGTGCCCCGACAATTTTGCTTATTTACATACCCGCCAAGAGCAAAATGAGCTTCATCTGAAAAGATGATTTTTTTTGGCAAAATCGGCATGTTCTCTAAGTCGATCGCAGGCCCACTTAGCGAAGCAGTCATTTGAATAAAATTATTTTCCATTATTAACCGGAAGGATTTTACTTTCAAAAAAAAAAAATATTCAGTAGTTTTTTTTATAGCATTTTCAAAAAAAAAAAAGATATTTGGCGGACCCTTTATTACTCCTGTCCCTGTAGTGAAGTCCCGTAAAAATTTCCGTACTGATTTATCTAACCACCAGAATCGATTAAAGTACATATAGGAGAAACAGAAAAACTTGGGTAGACATCACCGTTTTCTGGACGGGGTTTTTTAGACGCCATTTTCCAAAATGGCCGACAAATAGTAGTATAATTTGTATGGGAGAACGGAAAAATCTCCATAAAAACTAAACCACTGAACCGATTTTGATAAAAAGATCAGACATGATTAAAAACAAGATTAGAAGCCAACATAATTAATTTCCGCCCACTGCCACGCCCCCTTTTTTGAAAAAAGTAATATTTTCTTCAAAATTAATACAAATTCGGATGTTAGTTTAGTTAACCTAATTAAAATATTTTTGTATGGAATATAAGCTATAGAAAGTTCCTACCACGCCTATTTTGTGGGCGTTTATTATTTTTTTTTGACTTATATGGAGTTAGTTTTAGTAAGATAAAATCTTAACCACTTCTTTCGGTGAATTGAAATTTTCACACATGATAGCGAACAGTATAGGGAATGATTGCATAAAATTTCCGCCCATTGACACGCCCACCAAAAGCCCATCTTATCACTCTTCCTCATTAGCTGCTAAAACCGAAGGAAATGATATCAATAAAGATGCTTTGTGAAGTTTCCTGATTGATATTGACTAAAGAAAATCTGTTATTTTTGATTTTTAGTAAAAAAATTATAAAAAATACAATTACATATATTTGCACATCACTTGTATACACATTTATCTCATACATTGCTCACCACATTTGCAATACTCTGTGAATGTTAAATACTTAAATTTACATTTACACCTTTAATTTACACTTTTAATAAATAGTTCAGGGGGTCAATTCTCGACCTGTGAAACTGTGAAATGAAAACAAAGAAATCATTTCATTTTCACAGAGTTTTATCATTGAATCACTTCACAAACACGCGCAAAAGGCGATTCCCGAACTCGTTATGAAAAACAGCTGTCAAAGTGAGTACTAAAAAGTACTAACATGAAAAATGCTTCCACTTGCTCATAGAAAAAGATGATTGTGAAGTCATAGAAATACCAAGATGGCGAGTTGAGTGTATCAAATGAGCACAATTTGTCTTTGTTTATCATTTTTCTTTTCACAGGTTTTCACAGAATGAAATGACTGTGATAAACGAATCATCATATAAAACCATTTTGGCATTTGTTTCATTTGTTCACACTTCAAAAATCGCATTTGCCGTGAAGGCGCTATGATATTTATCACTTCACAGTTTCACAGATCGAGAATTAACTCCCAGAAGGTATTGTGTTGAGGCACAGATCGGGCTTAAGCACACCATTAGCATCTTTGGAGAAGCCATAATCTGTCAACTGCAGGCTTGAGTCTAGAAAATAGCTCTGTGATAGGTCTAAGTATTACCTTAAAACAAAAAAGCATCTTCGGATATGTCCATTTCTAATTGAAAAAGATGAGGGTGGTAACTGTGATATATGTTTTTGTTTATGTAATGAATAACGAAGCTCATCAAATGTCTTACACTCTGATGAACGTAAAACTTGAACAAGGTATTCCTCTATCTATATCTTCTGCAAATCGAAGTAGTAACGGTTCTGGCGATGCTTTAATTGCAGAAGATTTTGTTCCCATCTTGGTTATGGTATCACAACCTGGGGATCAATTCTCGATCTGTGAAACTGTGAAATGAAAAAAAGTTATCATTTCAGTTTTCACAGAGTTTTATCATTTTATCACTTCACAAACGCGCGGCAGGCGATTCCTGAACTCATTATGAGAAACAGCTGTCAAAGTGAGTACTCATAGAAAAAGATGATTGTGAACTCATAGAAATACCAAGATGGCGACTTGGGTGTATCAAATGAGCACCATTTGTTTTTGTTTATCATTTTTCTTTTCACAGGTTTTCGCAGAATGAATTGATTGTGATAAAAGAATTATCAAATGAAAACATTTTTGTTTTCATTTTTTCACATTTCGATTCGATTTCGCATTTGGCATGAAGGGGTTATAATATTTAACACTTCACAGTTTCACGGATCGAGGATTGACCCCCTGTAAGTATGTGGGCCTTAATTAAATTGTTGTAAAGTGCAGCTCCCAGTGTGTGTAGAGGCACAGAGTGCATTTTATCACCCACTCCCACTTTGGTCCACAATTCTTGCAATCCCTCACGGAATAGTTCAAATATATATCGAAGGATGAGAACAACGACATCAGTGTCATTTGAATCCAACCCCGTGGGACAGCGCAGTAGAGGTGGACAGCGTAAAAGGTGGCGCACGCAAGTGGAAGAGGACCTCAACCAACTTGGCGTGCGAAACTGGAGACAGCTAACTAGAAACCGAGCCGGCTGGAAGAAGCTTGGTGGTTGAGGTCCTGGTCCACCCCGGACTGTAGTGCCACCTTAAGTAAGTAAGTAAGTAAGTCATTTGATAACACTATAAGGCATTTTATTCATGACTGGACGGCATTGAACAGTTGGATCATAATTCTGCTATCTGCTTCCTCAACAAAGGTTTGAAGGTCCGAGCACGTTTGAAGTTCTTTGTTATTGTTATTTATTATTAATGCATCCCTGCTATCATTGTCACCTGTGAGGGTTCCACTTAGAACTGTAGTGAAGTCAGTCACTTTTGCCTTCTCAATGAAGCTAGTAGCAGCAGATAGTTGGAGCATCTCTTTGCTTTTACCTGAAGTCCTGAATCTATCCATCTGTCAAGGAATAGGCGTCTCTTGTTTGATATTTATCTGTTTGATTGGATCTAGAATTTTTTGTCTTTCTCTTTCATACTCGTTAAGTGACTGGTCAATGTCAAAGTCAACTCGCTTAATTTTCTAGTTTTAATGTTTTTTTGTTTGAAGGGTATGCTTAAGCCTATCACAGAGCTATTTTCCAGATTCAAGCCTGCAGTCGATAGATTTTTGATTTTCCAAAGATGCAAATGGTGTGCTTAGGCCCGATCAGTGCCTTAATATAATGCCTTCTGAACTATTAATTCAGTGCAATTGTACAACATGTTCTACTTAAAGGTGTAAATGTAAATTAAAGTATTTTACATTCACAGAGTATTGCAAATGTGGTGAGCAATGTATGAGATAAATGTGTATACAAATGATGTGCAAATATATGTAATTGTATTTTTTATAATTTTTTAATTGATTTTTACTAAAAATAAAAAAATAACAAATTTTCTTAAGTAAATAACAATCCAGGAAGCTTCATAAAGCATCTTAATTGATATCGTATCCTTCGGTTTTTAGCAGCTTATGAGGAAGGGTGATAAGATGGATTTTTATATCAGAAGGTTTTATAATACAAATTCTATATACTACTGAAATAAATCAGCCAAGTAGAAGACTTAGCATTAAGGATTGGACTTGTTGAATTATTGATTCAAAATAGCTTTTTATGGCCTTTAGTCCTACAAATTGGCGTTTCGTTCGGCTTACTCACTTGAACTCATCAGTGACATAGTGAGGGCTTTGTCAGACGCAATTTGTTCTAAGTTCAGTTCAACTTACATGAATTTTTGCGTCTGACAAAGCCCTCACTATGTCACTGATGAGTTCAAGTGAGTAAGCCGAACGAAACGCCAATTTGTAGGACTAAAGGCCATAAAAAGCTATTTTGAATCAATAATTCAACAAGTCCAATCCTTAATGCTAAGTCTTCTACTTGGCTGATTTATTTCAGTAGTATATAGAATTTGTATTATAAAACCTTCTTATATAGAAACTATGCCTGGCCCCGGGCAAATAAACTTCCAGCTTAATGATTAGGAATTCTAATCTTGTTGGATATAGTTTACAGTGGATTTTCGTTGAAAAATTCATGTAAGTTGAACTGAACTTAGAACAAATTGCGTCTGACAAAGCCCTCACTATGTCACTGATGAGTTCAAGTGAGTAAGCCGAACGAAACGCCAATTTGTAGGACTAAAGGCCATAAAAAGCTATTTTGAATCAATAATTCAACAAGTCCAATCCTTAATGCTAAGTCTTCTACTTGGCTGATTTATTTCAGTAGTATATAGAATTTGTATTATAAAACCTTCTTATATAGAAACTATGCCTGGCCCCGGGCAAATAAACTTCCAGCTTAATGATTAGGAATTCTAATCTTGTTGGATATAGTTTACAGTGGATTTTCGTTGAAAAATTCATGTAAGTTGAACTGAACTTAGAACAAATTGCGTCTGACAAAGCCCTCACTATGTCACTGATGAGTTCAAGTGAGTAAGCCGAACGAAACGCCAATTTGTAGGACTAAAGGCCATAAAAAGCTATTTTGAATCAATAATTCAACAAGTCCAATCCTTAATGCTAAGTCTTCTACTTGGCTGATTTATTTCAGTAGTATATAGAATTTGTATTATAAAACCTTCTTATATAGAAACTATGCCTGGCCCCGGGCAAATAAACTTCCAGCTTAATGATTAGGAATTCTAATCTTGTTGGATATAGTTTACAGTGGATTTTCGTTGAAAAATTCATGTAAGTTGAACTGAACTTAGAACAAATTGCGTCTGACAAAGCCCTCACTATGTCACTGATGAGTTCAAGTGAGTAAGCCGAACGAAACGCCAATTTGTAGGACTAAAGGCCATAAAAAGCTAAGATGGATTTTTGTTGGCGTGTCAATAGGCGGAAATTTTATGCAATCATTCCCTATACTGTTCGCTATCATGTGTGAAAATTTCAATTCACTGGAAGAAGTGGTTAAGATTTTATCTTACTAAAACTAACTCCATATAAGTTAAAAAAAATAATAAACGCCCACAAAATAGGCGTGGTAGGAACTTTCTATAGCTTATATTCCATACAAAAATATTTTAATAAGGTTAACTAAACTAACATCCGAATTTGTATTAATTTTGAAGAAAATATTA
Organism: Dasysyrphus tricinctus; assembly: GCA_963921185.1. Classification (NCBI taxonomy): domain Eukaryota; kingdom Metazoa; phylum Arthropoda; class Insecta; order Diptera; family Syrphidae; genus Dasysyrphus; species Dasysyrphus tricinctus. The sequence goes on from OY992534.1 coordinate 42,507,102, forward strand.
CTTTTTTCAAAAAAGGGGGCGTGGCAGTGGGTGGAAATTAATTATGTTGGCTTCTAATCTTGTTTTTAATCATGTCTGATCATTTCATCAAAATCGGTTCAGTGGTTTAGTTTTTATGGAGATTTTTCCGTTCTCCCATACAAATTATACTACTATTTGTCGGCCATTTTGGAAAATGGCGTCTTAAAAACCCCGTCCAGAAAACGGTGATGTCTACCCAAGTTTTTCTGTTTCTCCTATATGTACTTTAATCGATTCTGGCGGTTAGATAAATCAGTACGGAAATTTCTACGGGACTTCACTACAGGGACTGTATTATTATTAAACGTTTAGAGAAACTTTCATTTTGTTTAAAAAAAAATATATATATATTATACCTAAATGCAGTGCCACCACCTTTTTGTTCCCACCACTGTTGTCGTCACAAAAATTAAAGAACGTCTGCCATCACCTTCTAGTAAGTATGGTGGCATTAAGAAGATTTCTTCGTTTGCCTAAATACGTCGCCGCCACAGCCCCCATTATGTAATTGCTAGTTCCCAGAACTAAAGCCATTTTCTGCGTTTTCCATCGTGCCGCCGGCCACCGCCGACATCACGATAGACGTTGGCTGCTCCAAAATATTATGTCAGTACTTCCAAAATTTATTTAGTTGAAAATCTTTAATTTTGTTTTGTTTCTAAAACAAAACATTTTATACATTCTATATGTATGGTAGAAATCTTTCATTTTGCTTTGTTTCTAAAATAAAACTTTTTATGCATTATGAAGTGCTTTTTCAACACGTTACTGCTGCTCCACTATCGTCGCCAAATAATTAAAAGGCGCTGCCACTTTGTGTTCCTGAGTTCACTTGGCTGTTTCCAAAACAAGGTATGTACTTTCTTTAAACTAGAATCACTGTCTTGAATCATTTTCTTTGACATTTTGAAAACTTTTTTCATTAACCCTCTACCGCACCCAAAGTCAAGTAAAAATTACATTTTAAGACTTTTTCATAATATATCTTGAAGCAATCCAAAATAACTATTTTTAGTTTTTTTAAATTTCTTTTTTCTCCTTCGACTACCGGTAGAGGGTTACCAAAAATTGAATAGGATCTAGATTTTTTTTTTTTAATTATTGAGAGTTTCATACACCGAAGAATGAAACTAAATCACCCTCTGAAATCATATTCATACAAATTTTGCTTTTTATAATTAATTGCGAATAAATGATACTAGGGTAACTGTCTACAATCATTTTTATTAACATTTGGAAACTTTTTGCTTTTTTTACATTAACCCTCTACCGCAACTGAAGTCAAGTAAGAATTTCATTTGAAAAAATTAACTTTTAAAGACTTTTTTTTCATAATCTATCGTAAAACAAACCAAAATAACTATTTTAAGATTTATTTTAATTCCTTTTTCTCTTTTGACTACATCATTTCCGGTAAAGGGTTACCAAAATTTGAACAGGATCTAGACTTTTGTTTTTTTTTTATTATTGAGAGTCTTATATACCGAAGAATGAAACAAGAATCACTATCTCGAATCATATTGGTAAACATTTTGACTTTTGTCATTAATTGCGAATAAATGAACCTAGGATCACATTCTAGAATCATTTTGATTAACATTTTGAAACTTTTTGCTTCTTTTACATTAACCCTCTACCGCAACCGAAGTCAAGTAAGAATTTCATTTGAAAAAATTAACTTTTAAAGACTTTTTTTTCATAATCTATCTTAACACAAACCAAAATAACTATTTTAAGATTTTTTAAATTTCTTTTTCTCTTTTGACTACATCATTTTCGCGAGAGGGTTACCAACATTTGAATAGGATCTTGATTTTTCTTATTTTTTAATTATTGAGAGTCTCATATACCGAAGAATGAAACTAGAATCACTATCTCGAATCATATTGATAAACATTTTGATTTTTTGTCATTAATTGCGAATAAATGAAACTGGGATCACATACTAAAATCATTTTTATTAACATTTTGAAACTTTTTGCTTCTTTTACATTAAGCCCCTACCGCAACCGAAGTCAGGTAAGAATTTCATTTAAAAAAATTAACTTTTAAAGACTTTTATTCATAATCTATCTTAAAACAAACAAAAATAAATATTTTAAGATTTTTTTAAATTTCTTTTTCTCTTTTGACTACATCATTTCCGGTAGAGGGTTACCAACATTTGAATAGGATCTTGATTTTTGTTATTTCTTTAATTATTGAGAGTCTCATATACCGTAGAATGAAACTAGAATCACTATCTCGAATCATATTGATAAACATTTTGATTTTTTGTCATTATTTGCGAATAAATGAAACTGGGATCACACACTAGAATCATTTTCATTAACATTTGGAAACTTTTTGCTTCTTTTACATTAAAGCCCTACCGCAACAGAAGTCAAGTAAGAATTTCATTTGAAAAAATTAACTTTTAAAGACTTTTTTTTCATAATCTATTTTAAAACAAACCAAAATAACTATTTTAATATTTTTTAAATTTCTTTTTCTCTTTTGACTACATAATTTCCGGTAGAGGGTTACCAACATTTGAATAGGATCTAGATTTTTTTTTTATTATTGAGAGTTTCATACACTAGTTGAAAATCTTTCATTTTGTTTTGTTTCTGAAACAAAACATTTTATACATTATATATGTATAGTAGAAAATCTTTCATTTTGCTTTGTTTCTAAAATAAAACTTTTTATGCATTATGTAGCGCTCTATCAACACGTTACTGCTGCTCCACTGTCGTCGCCACCGTCGCCAAATAATTAAAAGACACTGCCACTTTGTGTTCCTGAGTTGGTTATACCATCTTGCTGCCATCACGTTCCTGCCATCATCACTTGGCTGTTTCCAAAACAAGGTATGTACTTTCTTTAAACTAGAATCACTATCTTGAATCATTTTCATTGACAGTTTGAAAACTTTTTTCATTAACCATCTACCGCTCCCGCACCCAAAGTCAAGTAAAAATTACATTTGAACACATTAACTTTTTAAGACTTTTTCATAATTTATCTTGAAACAATCCAAAATAACTATTTTAATTTATTTAAATTTCTTTTTCTCCTTCGACTACCGGTAGAGGGTTACCAAAACTTGAATAGGATCTAGATTTTTGTTTTTGTTTTAATTATTGAGAGTTTCATACACCGAAGAATGAAACTAAGATCACCCTCTGGAATCATATTCATACAAATTTTGCTTTTTATCATTAAGCCTAGTACGCTGCTGATGCGAAACGAAAAATCCCATACAAAAATGACACAATGAAATCATAAACTAAAAATTTAGTTCTACTTTTCGTTCTGCTGTACGCTGTTCGATGAACGAAATTGAAAATTGTTGCATACTTTTTGGAGAAGTCTACACTCTTTTTTCGCACACAATTAATTACCCAGGCCATTTATTGTGTGCGGAAAAATGACATTTGTGTTTTTTCGTGTGTATTTTTGTTGTTTCTTTCATTACAGCGTGGCTCTCGGTGCTCTTTTTTTTCAGTTGCATTTGTTTTGTATTTTTGAATTGGTGTAACTGTCAATGAATATTTTTTCGCTGCGTTTTCGTAAGCATTTCGTTGTCTTGTTGGAGACCAACTAAATATTTCGTTTCGCATCAGCTGCGTACTAGGCTTTAATTGCGATTAAATGATACTAGGGTAACTGTATACAATCATTTTTATTAACATTTGGAAACTTTTTGCTTTTTTTACATTAACCCTCTACCGCAACTGAAGTCAAGTAAGAATTTCATTTGAAAAAATTAACTTTTAAAGACTTTTTTTTCATAATATATCTTAAAACAAACCAAAATAACAATTTTAAGATTTTTTTTAATTTCTTTTTCTCTTTTGACAACATCATTTCCGGTAGAGGGTTACCAGCATTTGAATAGGATCTTGATTTTTGTTATTTTTTTAATTATTGAGAGTCTCATATACCGAAGAATGAAACTAGAATCATTATCTCGAATCATATTGATAAACATTTTGATTTTTTGTCATTAATTGCGAATAAATGAAACTGGGATCACATACTAGAATCATTTTCATTACTTTTAAATACTTTTTTTTTTAATCTATCTTAAAACAAACCGAAATAACTATTTTAAAATTTTTAAAATTTCTTTTTCTCTTTTGACTACATCATTTCCGGTAGAGGGTTACCAACATTTGAATATGATCTTGATTTTTCTTATTTTTTTTAATTATTGAGAGTCTCATATACCGAAGAATGAAACTAGAATCACTATCTCAAATCATATTGATAAAAATTTTGATTTTTTGTCATTATTTGCGAATAAATGAAACTGGGATCACATACTAGAATCATTTTCATTAACATTTTGAAACTTTTTGTTTCTTCTACATTAACCCTCTACCGCACCCGAAGTCAAGTAAGGATTTCATTTGAAAAATTAACTTTTAAATACTTTTTTTTATAATCTTAAAACAAACCAAAATAACTATTTTAAGATTTTTTAAATTTCTTTTTCTCTTTTGACTACAGAATTTCCGGTAGAGGGTTACCAACATTTGAATAGGATCTAGATTTTTGTTTTTTTTTTTTTTATTATTGAGAGTTTCATACACAAGTTGAAAATCTTTCATTTTGCTTTGTTTCTAAAATAAAACATTTTATCCATTATTATGTAGTGCTCTTTCAACACGTTACTGCTGCTCCACTGTTTCGTCGACGTCATTTTTTTATATTACTTTTTCTCTTTTGACTACATCATTTCCGGTAGAGGGCTACCGACATTTGAATAGGATCTACTACATACATAAGTAGGAATAAAAAGCTAGTTTTAAATTCGATTTGAATCTATTAAAAAAATAGTATTTAATTGATAATAATTTTGTTTTTACTGCAGTATACGTTATTAATTAATGAATGGTGGCATACTTGTCCATTATCCCTCTACCGCAACCGAAGTCGTGTAAGAATTTCATTTGAACACATTAACTTTTAAAGACTTTTTTTTCATAATCTGTCTTAAAACAAACCAAAATAACTATTTTAATATTTTTTATATTACTTTTTCTCTTTTGACTACATCATTTCCGGTAGAGGGTTACCAACATTTGAATAGGATCTAGATTTTTGTTGTTTTTTTTTTTTTAATTATTGAGAGTTTCATACAGCGAAGAATGAAACTAGGATCACTGTCTAGAATCATTTTCATTAACATTTTGCTTTTTAACATTAACCCTCTACCGCAACCGAAGTCAAGTAAGAATTTCATTTGAAAAATTTACTTTTAAAGACTTTTTTTATAATCTATCTTAAAACAAACCAAAATAACTATTTTAAGATTTTGTATATTACTTTTTCTCTTTTGACTACATCATTTCCGCTAGAGGGTTACCAACATTTGAATAGAATCTAGATTTTTGTTGTTTTTTTTTTTAATTATTGAGAGTTTCATACAGCGAAGAATGAAACTAGGATCACTGTCTAGACAGTGGCGATTTCTGGTCTTGAGTTCTGGTTTGGCTGGTTGGTTTGATCAAAGCTGAATGTAATAAAAGAAAAAAATTTTAATTTTTTTCCTCTATAATGAGTTTTAATTCAACTCATGTATCTTTACCTACATTAAATCCAGTCGTCACTCTATTTTCAAAAAAATTTCAAAAACCTAAAAATTTTCACTTTTTCTTATCTTCGACAACATTTCTTTCTCTATTGACACATTAGTCCAAATTATTACATATATTTAAACACTTTGAAAAATAAGGATGAAATTATTGTAAATATAGTAAAAAAAAACATGCTTTTAAGCCTTTCGAAGCTTCTCAGCTACTCAAATTTTATGAAAATGTAACCTGTAAACTGTAACGCTCTAAAAAATTGAGGATTAATTTCTCTATATGGCGTTTTTCTTTTTTAACTCAGAGTAGATCAGATCAGATTCAAATTTTATTATCTGAGCCCTCTGATTCAATTATTTTTGTGTTTTGAATCTGATCTGATCTGCTCTGAGCTAAAATAGAAAAACGCCAATAGACACCTTATTTTTAAAAATCAAAGCAGTATTTCTCATGCAGTTGGATCGAAAATTTTTGATTTTTTTGGTTTCTACTGCTACCTTGGAAATTATTTATTTATTTATTTATTTATTTATTTCTTTCATCAAGCAGACTACACATCGTCCCCCTTATGCCAGAAACATGAATGTGCAAAAATGAAAATGTTGGGAAATCATGTTTGAATGTTTATTGCTCTCGTAAAATTAGTAAGTTTGGTTTATGAAAAAAATATTTATTTGTAAATTACTTTCTCTTACTTTACTTGATATATTTTTTATGTTGACACCACTTCCCTTCCCCGACCTTTGGCACATTCATCTTTCTGGCACAAACAAAAATAAATATAAAATGCACGACTGGGTCGCACGTACTTGCTCTTATGTTCAAGACACTTCGAGTTTAAGAAAATTGTACATACAAACATGGAAATTATGAGAGAAAAATGTAGAGAAGCATGAAATACGACATTTAAATTAGCTAAAACAACTCTTTTGACAGTTTGAGGTGAAAAAAGAGTATGCTATTTTAATTCATGATGGAATATGATTGTATGGAAAAAAAAAAATTTAAAATCGTTGGAGCGGTTTTTTTTTAAATTAATTTTTTTATATATAAAATTCTTAAAACATTTTTAAGAAAAATTTTGGTATGCAGATTTAAGCTATATATTTATGTGTATATAAAAACAAAATTTGAAAAAAAAATTGTCAACCCGTTTTTGATATATCGAATTTTCAAAAAAAAAGTTTGAAACTTTTTTTAAAAATCCAAAAACTTTTTTTTTGAAAATTTTGATATGCAATATTATTTAATTTTATCTGAAATTTGTATATAAAACAAATCATTTAAATCCGTTCAGCCGATAACGAGAAAATTCAAAATAAAAAATACGTTCTATGACAGGTACTATTAATAGTTGGAAAGTGTAAAATTTTATAATTTTTGGTAGTAAATCGTACTAATTTTAGTGTATACAAAAAGTTTAATCAAAATCGTAGGAATCGTTTTTAAGCAAAAAAATATTTTCCTTTGCGGTTTTTTAGCTTTTGTATGAAAGGTACCGTTATTTTTTCATAAATGTAAATTTTTTTCTAAAAATATTTTAGAAAGTACTAAAAAATAAATAAATATCGAGTTTCAAACAAATCGATCATGTCGTTTTCGAAATATTTGATTTTCAAAAAAAAAAATTTGAAACATTTTTTAAAAATCCAATAAACATTTTTTCAAAAATTTTGGTACACAAAACTATTTATATTTTTTGGAAGCTTCTGTGTAAACAAAAAATTGAAATCGGTCGTACCGGTTTGAAGAAAATCAAAAATCAAAAAAATGGTTCTTTGGGAGGTACCATAAATAACCATTTTTGAAAAATGGTTTTCCACCCAAAGAAAGCCTTTACTAAAATAAATGTATTGAATTTTTTTTAAGAAAAGTTGTCGAGCCGTTTTTGAGAAAAATACGATTATGTAAATTTGCCAAAAAAAAAAATGTATGACAGGTACCGTTATTTTTGGTTCTAAAAAAAAATGAAAAAAACGTGTCGGCAGAATCACCAAAACCAATAAGTACCAAGTTTGAAGAAAATCGATCGAGCCGTTTAGGCTGTAGACGAACAGACAGACAGACAGACAGAATTTTGCCACCCACTTTTTTGGTGTTCTCTATCATCGTAATATCATGTTTGATTGTTATCTCAAATTTTTTTTTTTGCACGAATCCAAAACTTGCCTTATAGTACCTATAATCGCAAGTAAAAATTATCTCATTCATCTTTAAATAAGAATGACTTTCCTATAAAGAGAAATTAAAAAAAGCATATTAAATTCAATAAACATATGCATATAAAAATGTATATGTTTATTTAACAATAAATGATAAGCATAATTATTTACTAATCACTTAGTTCCCGTTTTCAGAATCAGAATCGAAAAATCAAAGATTTTTAATTATTTTTCTTAAAAGCGCATAACTTTAACATAACATACATAAACAAAGTAAAGTAGAGTTTTAAGGCCATCAAATTACATGTTAAAAAAGACATATTATTTGAAAACTGACAGAGATATAGCCATTCAAACTTTACCATTTCTTATCATTTTTCGCACTTTTTGCCCGAAAACCTATTTTTTGGTACCACATGAGAAATTTAACATTCCTTGCACCTAGAACCAAATCTTATATTAATCGGACCAGCCGTTCTGTCTAAAGGTCAGAAAGCATTTAAAAACTGCCGAAAAACAAAATTGCGAACTTACATACTTTTTTAATATTCACTATAGTCGTAATGTTATATCACAAATAATTATATACAGATGTCTCACCCCCATAGAAAATTCTGTCTTCAAAAATTTTATTAGCCGACAAATCATCAGCCGACAAAATGCTTTTTAAGTGGATTTCATGAGAAGAAGAGAATTTTAAGCCGACAAATATCCAAGAAAAAAAGCTTTTTCTAATAAGAAAAGAGATCAACATGGAAAACTCTTTGAATACTTTTCTCATTAACACAAAAACAAATGACAGAAGAATTTCTCTCACACAAAAAAAAAAAATGATAGATACAGGAGAAATTTAGCTTTGTGGGTAGTTATGTAGATTTTCAGATGTTTTTTCTTCTGTGGAGCTGGTTTTAATTACTTTGCTATTCAGATGCAGATCGTGGACACTGGCATTGTGATATTGAAAAGATAAACAGCTATTTTTAAGTTTCGTTTCTAAAATTTAGGGGTTTTAATCAAAACTAACGATTATTGAGATGTCCAAACAAGTGGTTGTGGTTTTTGAGATGCATGTCGTCCGTCGGTGTCTATGTGTTTTATATGCATGTTCTGTGTCCAGGTGTAAATCGAGCTGGAGCCAGTATACATATGTATATTAACGGATTTGCACATTTATGTGTTTTACTATACGATAAATTTAGTAATTTTTTTAAATTATCGATAGAACAGTAGTAGCTCCGTTAATGGGGGTATGACTATTTTGGGCAGTTTAGCATAGATTTAAAATGTTTACAAATAAATTATTTACATGCATATAGTACAGAAAAATAGTACAAAAAGTTTTTCGAATAAAAAAAAATAGTACCTGAAATTTGGTGAAAACCTTACATGTACCATTAGAATGGAAAATCAAAAGAGTTTATACCTACAAATATTTCACATGGAATAGTGTTTATTTTGAGGGGTAGAGGGGCAGGAGATGTATCAAACAGAAAAATTAACTTTGGTGCGACCATAGCATATGACACATGTTTTTAAGGTAGTTTTGAATGCTGCATCAAATGACATCAAAACCAAGTCGGTCTCCGTGAAAGAAGTTATTGTCATTTTTATGTATGGATGAATATATTTTCTTACTGTTTCTTTTTTCATTTTTGTAAATGGGTACCTTCTTCTTAGTAGTTCAAGTAATATGGAAACAGTTTTTTAAAATTATACATTGATAGTAGGTAGCACATTTTAAACACTTTTTGTTTCAATTCTATCAAAAAATATTGGTATGCAATATAAGTTCTTTACAAATCTTTCGCTGTCGGCTATACGTAAGTTTTAGTTGTTTTTTTTAATAAAATTGTGACATCAAAAAATATTTAATCAATTCGAATATTTGTTCAAATTCAGAATTATTACAAATATTAACAAAAACTGATCTAAGGGGGGCGATTAAAATTAAAAAGGTCACGGAAAAGGGAATAACTTTTTTGATATGTATGTAATAATGTTCTAGCAAAATTTAAATAAAATTGGTCAAACTGTTTTTGAAGAAGAAAATGGAAAATGGTTCTTATATTAAAAATATTTAAAACTTTTTTAAGTACTTATTTGTAAAGTAGTAAACATTTAAAAAAATAATTTATTTTTCTGGATTTAATCGGACCCGCATTTCCATTTGAGAAAAACTTATTTTAAAAAATCTCAAAGAGTTTGTTAGAGTTTTGGAAACTTAACATTTAATTTTCCCTAAAACCGGTTTTTATTCTAAATTAATTTTTGTTTTATGTCCTAATTTTGGGGCTTTTAGGTTAAAACAAGTGGAAATAAATACCTAACTCATATTTTCAATATTTTTATGAACAAGAATTTGTTTTTCTGTCAACTTTATTTTGTGTAACCCCAAATAAAAATGTATTAAATATAAAAACATATTTTTTTCATTTCGTTCGTTATTCTTATAGAACGGGGTTAAGGAAGGTTGGGCCCTTCTTTGATTAACTTTGAAGAAAAAATTGACTTTTTTGCCGGAGAATTTGATTGCTTGCACTCGCCCAGCTAGGATTTTGGCAGAAACTATTGGAACAGTCTAGAAATTGTCAAGAAGGAAAATATTCAAAAATTGTAAATTTGTAAATTGTAAATGATTTTGAAAAAGTTCATTGAACTAATAAAGAAATATTATTATTATTATTATTCAAGGTTTTTTTTTGTATGCGTCTTTACCTCTGTTTTGTGTAAAGGATGTCATTTAAAAAAGTAGTAAATGACTAAGTTGCTTTGTGCTACAAGACAAAAGCGAAAAATTGGTCTTTTAAGGACTAAGGTTTTAAGGCCAAAAATAACGCTCTTAAAATATATTTGCAATAAGAATAAATTAATTTTTAGTACAATACCATGAGTTTTAAAGAACGTGACCCCCCTAGCCAAAAGTCTGGGCCACACTTGCTGTGAGGCATCACGCACTATTAAAATGTTCTTCTCGACGCTTGATGCAAAATTGACAGTTCTCTTTTATTGTGAAATTCTGTGTCTGTATAGGAAAAATACGGCAAATGCTAAAAAGAAATAGGTATCAAGAAGAGACTCGGAAGCCTTGCCCCACGACTCACAGGCAACTGTTTTTCCGTCTCATCTTTTTTCTCTTTCGCACTCATTTATGTTCGAAAAGAGTCAGACGCAAAGAATCATCGTGTAATGGGGAACACAGATATTTTTTTTTCTGTTTCAATATGAAAAAGTGATTTTTATGCTTTAATTTTAGTTTGTTTCTGTAACATAGGTACACAAAATTTATTTTATTCAAAAGTATTTAATGTCCTGAATTCGAATTTTTGGTAATAATTGCTCAAGAACGTCAGGTTTTTAAGATATTTCTATTTATATCTTAGAAGTCCTCATTTCTTATTTATGAAATTAGCATGTTTTTATATAACATATCGTCGGCCTCATAAGCAGACCTACGAGGTCTGCCACCTTTTACTGAAAATGACTTTTTGATGCCATTTTATAGAAAATTTGTCAGCGAAGCAACCCACAAAATTTTGTTTTTCTTTTAAAACTCTAAATAAGCTTAAATTCAAATTTTAAATAGCATGTAACTCCATTTTTATTCTGTTCCCGGGAAAAACTTGTAACTTCAACGAGAAGACTACTCCATTAAATGCAGTTTAATTTGCACCACATTTCTATAATTTATAAACGAAGGCTGACAATTTCTTCAGAAAACCTCGTAACTTCAGATGAAACTGGTAAAAATTCCTCGTAACTCCTATGAAACAAAAAATATTGTTTTTTTGTTTAAAACATTGTATTTATATTAAAACCATTATTTTTTAACCTCTTCAGGGACGAATTTTTCACATGAAAACCAAATCCAGTTGATTTATTTTTACTTTAAAGGAGAATGGGCATTTTTGGGCGTTAGCGGCCATTAATGAAATTAGTGCCAAATGAAAGGTATGCTACTCAGGAACAACTTTCACTATGGACGTTACATTGCATTTCATTTAGAAAAGAAGATATTTCAATGTTTATATAATGCAATTGCATTGAGCAATATTGGATAGTGATTTTATTTTTAGTGGGTGTAATGCTTTATTCTAACTTCATAACGTCTACTGATACTGTATTAGTGTGTTTGACAGGGTTTCAGAATATCCCAAGGACGCATTACGGTTTTAAACAGACCCAGTACCTACGTATTTCAACAACTTTGTAATTTTTTTAAACATATTTTTTACTCAGGGTTTTTTAATATTGTAAGGATTGTAATATTATAATTTTATGGTAAATGTTCTTGTTAATGATGTTATATGGCCATTTTTATATACAAATTATTCTTGAGACTGTCTAGATTTCTTGTTCTATTTTCTTTTTCTAGTTTTGAATTGGTCAGAAGCCAGAAACTTAGTTAAACTTTATTAAAGTCATAAAATCAAAAACAATTCATTAGTCGAAAAAAAAATATTTTTTTTTATTTTTTCACGAAATATAAAATGTACACATATGAGGCCGTTTAGCTTTAATGGATCTCTTCTCACTATGAATGAAAAGATTTCATACATTCTGGGCACATCGGCTCGTAACGTTTCTCGCAAATATAGCAATTTTTTTCACGACACCTTGGAGGGCTTTTCAGTTGCATTTTTTTTGGAAAATATCCAATGGAGTCAATTCTGATTTTTGTAGGAATCTTAGTCCAGCTTTTAACTTTTCAGGAGGTGGTTCCCATGCAGAACTGGGTCTGCCTAGTTTTTAATTCTGATCATTAATTTGAGTTTCTGTGTTAGCTAATGTAGTTTTAAAGACTTCTAGACGGATATGACTTTGTTTTGCCTTCATGAAGCAAAATCCACGCATTGACGATTGCTCCATTTAAAAAATGAAAAGCTATTTTATATAAAATTTTGTTGTTCTGTCTTTTTGCAACTATTTGACCACTTTTCCAAACTTTGCTTTAAAGCATAATAGCTTTGGGGCAAATACAAAGAACAAAATATTATTTATTATGAAGTAAAAAAAGTACTGCTCAACGATAACCGTACACACATGTGGACTTTTACTTTTTCTTTTAAAATAGAACTTAAAATTTAAAAAGTGAGTTGAAATTAATATAATACGTTTAATGAATACTATATATACTTATTTCCTTGAGTTTTTTTACAAATAATTTTTTTTTTTTTTCAAATTACACGAATGAGCTTTTCTGTTGGGAGGCCACATTCAAATTGTATGGTTTACTTAATTACCTAGTTAATAAAAACGCTACTAGTGCTGCCAAAGAATATTTTGTTGTTATTTTACCATGAAGGGTTTCTATAGTAACGAACTGTAAAAGAAATTTATGTTTTTTTTATTTAGAAAAATTGTACAGAGAGAAAAACCAAACGTACACATATGTGCCAGTATCCTTGAAGAGGTTAAAATATATTTGTGCAAAAAAAATATAAAGATATTGTAATGACTTTCCAAATTTGAACTATAACGACTCCGAAAAGCAAACAAACGGACACAGTGCAAACATACCCTTATTAGCTATAATTATAGCAACTCTCAAACGAAAGAAGCGCCATCTGCTGGATTATAGCAGATTTACCAGCTGTCAAATAAAAGCTTTTGGAAGGGAAATTATTGGGAAATTTCCCCTACGGAAAGCTCTGGAAGCAGAGACCAGAACATTCCACTCCTTTCCAGAAATTGGAAAACAAGTATAAAAGGCACATGTTTGAACGGCAGCGACACAGTTTGTTTTTAATCGTGAATGAATAAAGTTGGTTGTAATAAAAGTGAAAAGTAAAGTTTGTGAATTAATTCAGTGGTGAATAATAAATCGTTTTGTTTGTAGTAAGAAAAGTAAAGTGTTTTATTTTGCGAAATAAATAAGTGGACGTTTTGAATAAAGTAAATAAGTTTTATTAACGAACCTGAGAAAATATTACATTGGTGTCAGAAGTGGGATAAAACTTATTTTATCTGTGCACTCAGTAAATTTATTGTGTGAAAAGTGAAAAGAAAAAAAATAGACAATGGGTAAATCTTTGAATGATTTAAATTTAGTGGAACTTAAGGCAGAACTGAATAAGCGAGATCTTCCTACTGCTGGAACAAAGAATGATCTTATAATTCGTCTGCAAGAAGATTTAAGAAGATGTGGAAAAAACCCGGACACGTTAATATTCGACATTGAAATGGAAGAACAGCAAGAACAAGTAAGTACATCAGGCATGACCAATATGCTGTCTCAGCTGCTCGCAAAATTTGAAGAACAAAAGAATCTTCTAGAACATCAAAGCCAAGAACAAAAGAATCTTCTAGAACAGCAAAGCCAAGAACAACGTAATGAACAAAAGAACCTTCTCGAACGATTCGAACAACAAAGCCAAGAACAAAAGAATCTTCTAGAACAACAAAGTCAAGAACAAAAAAATCTTCGAAATCTTCTCGAAGGTTAGTTAGAGGCCTTTGACAACAGAATTATTGCCCTTGACGAGCGTGTCGATAAACAATTTTCGACTATCGATAAACAATTGTCGGCTGTCGACAAACAATTATCGACAATAGAAGCAAAGTTCGAAGATAAAATCGAATCCATTACAAAGGAGTTAGATAAAGTAAGGAAAATGAAGGTTCGAGAAAGTTCTGGCGACTGTCCAAAGAAAAAGGAGATGCATCCACCAACCTTCGATGGGCAAACTTCTTGGTCAATCTACAAGAAGCAGTTTGAGGCAGCCGCAGCAACAAATGGCTGGGATGAGGAAGACAAATGCATAGCTCTGACGCTTGCCCTCAGAGGAACTGCTGCTGAGCTGTTACAAAGCATACCAGCAGATAAAAAAGGCAGTTTCAGTGCTCTCGTTCAAGCCATTGACAAACGTTTTGGAGATGGCCACATGCAAGAAGTCTTCCGCGTACAACTGAATTCCAGAGTCCAGAAAAGAGGAGAAACTCTGCAACAACTCCAAGCAGACATCGAACGGTTGGCGCATCTGGCATATCCGGCTGCAGGGGACGAAATCATCAACCAATTCGCAACAGAAGCCTTTGTTCGTGCTGTATCTGATATTAACCTTCAGCGAGCAATTCGAACTGCTGGCAAACGCACGCTTCCTGAAGCACTAGCATTCGCACTCACTATGGAAGCAGCAGAACAGGCTTCTCAAGGAGTCCATCGGGTAAGAGAACTAGAAGTTGAGGAGTGTTCTTGTCAGAGAACTGCGTTCCAAAGAAACCAACGAGATGGACCTGCTCGATGCTGGAACTGTAACAAGACCGTACATCTTCAACACCAGTGCAGATTGCCACCTAGAAGACCTGCATGTCAACATTGTGGAAGCAGAAATTTCAACAACAACAATGTCAAAACTCCTACTCGCCCCCGTTTCTCAAACGGGAAACGAGTAAGAACCAACTTCGAGGGGCAGAAGCTGGTTTCTGGTATCGATGACCCCAGAACCACCATCCAGGTCTCACAGACGAAACGAAACAACAAAAGTCTGACTGTGGAAGCAACATTAAACGGCAAGAAGCAAGTGGCTACGATAGACACCGGTGCCACTGCCTCCATTGTTCGAAAGGACTTGGTGAAGATGACATGGCTGCATAACACCAACACTTACCGTCTAAAAACAGCAACAGGAGAGGCAGCCAGAGTGTATGGGGAGGTTCGTCTTACAATCCGTTTGGCAGAACTGGAGTTTTCACATCTATTTCTGGTAGCAGATATATGTGACGAGTGCATCGTTGGAATCGACTTTATGAAAGAGCATGGAGTAATTCTCGATATCGGAAAGCAAGTTCTCAAATACCGAAATGTGGAGATTCCTATGGTTTATGGCAATGAAAATTCATCAACTCTGAGAACTGTCATTAAGGAAGATATTTGCCTGCCACCTTCTTCAGAAGTGTTCGTTTGGACAAAAATAAAGGGAGATATGGGTAGCCATCGATACCTAATGGTGGAGCCAGACTGTCTTCTCAAAACATCATCCTAGGGAAGACCCTTGTAGTGCCAAAGAACAACATGGTGCCCGTACGGATACTCAACATCAAACCGTACGAAGTCAAGCTTAGAAAAGGAGAAGTTGTTGGAAAATGTGAATCCGTATCTGCAATAACTAAAATCACAGAAGTTGATACACAAGAATATGTGGACCCCAGGAAAGTGAGCACTATGAAGTCAAACATTCTCAAGTCTTCAAATTTAAGTGCATATCAGCTTAGTGTTGCTGGAAGCCTTCTTCACGAGTACGCTGATATACTCTCTTCACCCAATGGGCAGTATGGTCGAACACAACTGGTGCAGCATCGAATCGATACAGGAGACGCAAGACCTATTCGTCAACCAGCAAGACGTCTCCCATTAGCCAAACAAGCCGAAGTTGAAGAGATGATATCGACCATGAAGAAAGATGGGCTAATCGAAAACTCTAAAAGTCCTTGGGCATCCCCAGTTGTTCTTGTCAAAAAGAAGGACGGAAGTACTCGATTTTGTGTGGATTATCGGAGGCTGAACGATGTGACAAAGAAAGACAGCTACCCTCTGCCAAGAATCAGCGATACTCTGGATGCGATGGAAGGAGCTGAATGGTTCTCAACATTGGACTTGAAGAGTGGCTACTGGCAGGTAGAAATCCATCCAGAAGACCGAGAAAAGACGGCTTTCTCCACAGGAAATGGTCTGTGGCAATTTAAAGTGATGCCTTTCGGACTATGCAACGCTCCGGCAACATTTGAGCGCTTGATGGAGTGCGTATTACAAGGACTTACTTGGAAATCTTGCCTGGTCTATTTGGACGATGTCATCGTTTATGGTAAAACATTTGATGAACACTGTGGAAATCTTAAGGCCGTGTTCCAGAGACTTCGAGAAGCAAACTTAAAATTAAATCCAGACAAGTGTGCATTTTTCAAGTCTGAAGTTAAATACTTGGGACATATTATCTCTTCCCAAGGAGTGAAGACTGATCCTGAGAAAGTAGACACCGTAAAGAATTGGCCAACCCCACAGGATAAACATCAACTCCGGAGCTTTCTTGGTCTAGCCACGTACTATCGTCGATTTGTGAAGGATTTTGCTGGGATCGCGAAAAGTTTGCATCAGCTAACAGAGAAAGGCAAACCGTTCAAATGGTCAAGTGAGTGCGAGAAAAGCTTCCGGGAACTTAAGCAGCACCTATGCAATACACCAGTATTGGCCTATCCGACACCAGGGAAACCTTTCATCATCGACGCTGACGCAAGTAACGTGGGAATTGGTGCCGTACTTTCCCAAGTCCACGAAGGAGAAGAGAAGGTCGTTGCCTATTACAGCAAGGTGCTCTCAAAGCCAGAAAGAAATTACTGTGTGACCAGAAGAGAACTTCTAGCTCTAGTATCGGCAACAAAACACTTCCATAAGTACATCTATGGACAGAAGTTCCTTC
Organism: Dasysyrphus tricinctus; assembly: GCA_963921185.1. NCBI lineage: Eukaryota > Metazoa > Arthropoda > Insecta > Diptera > Syrphidae > Dasysyrphus > Dasysyrphus tricinctus. Next base: position 42,524,277 of record OY992534.1, read on the forward strand.
TTCGAACAGATCATGGTGCACTTAATTGGCTGTTGAACTTCAAAAATCCAGAAGGTCAAGTGGCAAGATGGATTGAGAGATTGCAGACATACGACTACCAGATCCAACATCGAAGAGGAAGGTTGCACTCAAACGCAGATGCTTTATCTCGGAGACCATGCAAGCCGGACTGCAAGCACTGCACACGTCAAGAAGAGAAGGAGGGTGCTTCCATCCAGCGATTAAGAGCCGATCCCATTTACGGTTGGAGTAATGATGAAATAAGAGCTGCCCAACAAGAAGACTCGGATATTGAACCCATTCTTGCGTGGAAGGAACACCAAGAGAAACCAGAATGGGGTGACATCTCCGATAGAAGTCCAACTCTTAAAGCGTATTGGGCACAATGGGACTCACTTCATGTACAAGAAGGAGTACTAAGACGAAAATGGGAGTCCGCAGACGGCAAATCTTATGTGATGCAGCTAGTCGTACCTCGTTCCAAAGTTAATGACGTTCTGCAAGAGATGCATGATGGAGCTTCCGGAGGACATTTGGGTGTCAATAAGACACTGGAAAAGGTAAGGCAGCGATTCTACTGGCTACACGCAAGAGAAGACGTCGAAAAATGGTGCCGACAATGTGATACTTGTGCTGCAAGCAAGGGACCAGGCAGAAAAGTCCAGAGTAAGATGCAGCAGTATAATGTGGGCACGCCTTTTGAAAGAATTGCAATAGACGTTGCAGGCCCTTTTCCAGAAACCAGAAGCGGAGACCGATACATCCTGGTAGTAATGGACTACTTCAGCAAGTGGCCTGAGGCATTTGCCATCCCAAATCAGGAAACCAAAACAGTCGCGGATCAAATTGTTTTCAACTGGGTAAGCAGGTTTGGTGTACCCATGGAACTCCATTCAGATCAAGGGAGGAACTTCGAGTCCAAAATCTTTCAGGAAGTTTGTACACTCCTTGGCATTAAGAAGACGAGGACAACACCGCTTCACCCACAATCTGATGGGATGGTTGAACGATTCAACCGGACCCTTAAAGAACACCTTTCCAAAGTTGTAAGCGACAACCAACGAGACTGGGATCGGCATATTCCGTTATTCTTGATGGCCTATCGAAGTGCGGTACATAGCTCAACAGGACATACACCATCAGAAATCCTGCTCGGGAGCACGATACGACTACCAAGTGAAATCAAATTTGGATGTTCTGCAAATGAGCCACAAGGAATAGACGACTACGTGGACAACCTCAAAGAAAAGCTAATTGACATCCACGAAAGGACAAGAGCCAATATAAAGCTATCAAGTGACCGGATGAAAACACGATATGACACAAAAGCAACAACAACAGGATACCAAGCGGGAGACCTTGTGTGGTTTTATAATCCCCACCGTCGGAAGGGACTTTCACCGAAGCTTCAACAAAATTGGGAAGGCCCTTACACTGTAGTAACACGAATAAACCATGTCGTCTACCGCATTCAGAGAGGGTTAAGAGGCAAACTAAAAGTAGTTCACAGCGACCGTTTACATCGTTATAATGGTGAAGGAAGTGATGGATTTGCTCGGGACGATCAATCCTAAGAGGGGGGCAGTGTAATGACTTTCCAAATTTGAACTATAACGACTCCGAAAAGCAAACAAACGGACACAGTGCAAACATACCCTTATTAGCTGTAATTATAGCAACTCTCAAACGAAAGAAGCGCCATCTGCTGGATTATAGCAGATTTACCAGCTGTCAAATAAAAGCTTTTGGAAGGGAAATTATTGGGAAATTTCCCCTACGGAAAGCTCTGGAAGCAGAGACCAGAACATTCCACTCCTTTCCAGAAATTGGAAAACAAGTATAAAAGGCACATGTTTGAACGGCAGCGACACAGTTTGTTTTTAATCGTGAATGAATAAAGTTGGTTGTAATAAAAGTGAAAAGTAAAGTTTGTGAATTAATTCAGTGGTGAATAATAAATCGTTTTGTTTGTAGTAAGAAAAGTAAAGTGTTTTATTTTGCGAAATAAATAAGTAGACGTATTGAATAAAGTAAATAAGTTTTATTAACGAACCTGAGAAAATATTACAATATGTTGAATTTAGTATTAGATAGATAGATAGATAGATAGATTTTTATTACATAAAATAGCTTGTTTACAATATATGGTTCGTTTTGCTAAAAACAAAATTTTACATAACAAAAATAAAAGGCTATGGCGTTGCCGTCTGCCAGATTGTCTCATTGTTAAAATTTTTTACATATTTGGATAGAATAAACTATTAAGCATAACTATAACATTACTAAGAACATGATATAATAAAATTAATACAATTTTAATTCGTTTTTCAAATCATTTATTCAAATTCATTTAATATAGTGTACCGGTAATTTGTTGCAGATTTTAAGTATCTATAAAGGTTTTTCCAATTAGTTCCATTTAAAATATACTTCGTTTGTTCCAGGGTGAGTGTTACACAACCCAAGTACATAAGTCTAAGCTCTTTGAAAATGGGACATATAGACAAAAAATGGAAACAATCTTCTTTGGCTTTGAGATTGCACAACGTGCAGAGAGGAGTGGTGGTTTTATTGTAAGGCGAGCCATTAAGGTTTAGGAGGTCGCCCCTCGCCCTGCAAATCAAGGATACCGCTTCCAGACTGTATTCATCATTAAAATAATTGTTTTGTGCAAGATTATAGTTCAACTCTGGGTATATAACCCTGTTAATAGATGATACCGCTTGCTGAGTGCAGTCGTTACGCTGGTGGATGTCAAATGCTTCTACTAAATTATAAAGTTGCTTTTTTAAAGCGAAAATGCTAGTACATTGCAGATTCAGTTCAAATCCACATATTTGAGCCAAATTAGTCCAGTCTGTCACCCAGTCAATCTTTTTTTCGAGGATATATTTTGTTAGAACAAAAGGGATTCGGTTAGAACTGTATCCCAGTACTTTTATAACATAATCGAAGTGCAATTTCAAGGTGTATATAAAAAGGGTAGGAAGACCTGTTTCTAATTGAATCATATTATAGTTCGGGGTATTTGATGGTAACCTAAAAATCTTTTTAATAAAGAAACGCTGGAGCTTTTCAACTTCTTCGAAGGACTTATAACCCCATACTTGGCAGCTATAGCACATCACAGATCGCATGACAGATTCATAAACTCTGTACTTGGCGGACGATGGTATATCATTGTTGTTTAATATTTTCTGCCAAGATGCATTGATTAGGCTTTTTGCTGCAGATAGTTTTTTTTCTAGATGGCATTCCATTTTCATGTTTGGCTTTAACAAAACCCCAAGGTACTTATATTCTGAGACTGTTTCAATCGCCTGTCCATCAAAAAACCATTCTTCATTTGCACTCAGTTTAGTTTGCTTCTTACACACGATCATTATTTTGGATTTTTCTAAGTTCACAGTTAGGTTCCACATTTTACAATAATTGTTGAGTTTATTTATCATTAACTGTAGACTTTGCGGAGATTCAGAAAACAATACAATGTCATCTGCGAAAAGAAGCACTTTGACGGTTAAACCGGCAATCTGGATTCCTAAGGGCAAGTGAGCAACTATATCATCTAAAAAAATTGCAAAAAGAGTTGTGCTAAGAACACAGCACCCCAGATAAAGTTTCAAACCACTCCGATAACGTCGATCCATCCCAAACCATCTGGCGTGTATTCGAGTATAGACTCCTCAAAACTTTAAGCACTTTTGTAGATAATCCGCTCTGAGAAAGTTTGAAAAATAACGCATTTCTATCGATAGAATCAGTACTAATCGACAACCTGATCTAATCAGACGTTTCTCTGTGCGGTACATTATATAAAAGGCAAACATTCATAAAAGAATTCGATCACCACCTTTAGTTGAAGACATTAATTTGTCTTTCAACATAAAAAATCGAAAGATGAGTGCGGATGACCATAATTTTAAGTACGGGCGGTTTACCCCCTTACAATGTCTTCCGGACTCTGACGATATTGAAATTGAATGTGAAGAAGTGTTAACTACTCCACCAATAAAAAAAATTAAGATTCCATCCATTTGCGTATTGCAAAAGACTTCCGATAACGTGCATTCTATGCTTAACGAAATTAAAGTTAAAGACTATTACATAAAAAAAATGTCAATTGGCATAAAAATAAATTGTGAAAAAAGTGAAGATCATCAAAGTGTATGTTCTACATTAAAATCTAAGAACTGGCAATTTTTCACTCATGACCTTCCAACAGCAAGGTCATTTAAAGTTGTTCTTTTTGGGCTAGACGAAATGCCAATTGAATTATTAAAAGCTGAACTCATTAAACTGGGCTTGAAGTGTGAAAATATTAAACTGATAAAAAAACAGCATGAACACTTCCTTGATGTTTTTTATATAGTTTTTCTTGAGCGTGGTTCAACTAGGCTTGCAGATCTAAAAAAAAATATACGATCCATATTCAGAACTCAAGTTAAATGGGATTTTGCACGACGTCCAAAACAAAAATACACACAATGCTTTAATTGTCAGATGTTCGGACACGGAGAACAAAATTGTCACATCAAGACCCACTGTGCGATCTGTTCTGAAAACCATGAAACAAGCAAGTGCAATTCAAGTAATATTAAATGTGCGAACTGCAATGCTACACACAAGGCAACTGACCTGTCATGCATGAGCCGTAAAAGCTTTTTCGATATGCGAGAGAAGCTTTCTTCGAAGAACAAACGTCAAACTCTAGTTGTTGAAAGAAAACGTCAGACATACGAAATAAACACCTCTGACTTCCCACCTCTTCCAACTATTCGGAGAGCCTCCACGCATGTAAAACCGGTTTCGGTACCTGTTTCTTTTCCCACTGACTGTGGCACTTGGGTGAACAACATCACTGCTGTAAATGATAACACCAACGCCAGTGATCTCTTTTCGATGGACGAAATCAACAAGCTTACAGCGGAGATGATAACTTTATTGGGTAAATGTAAAACCAAAGCAGATCAGTTTAACACTATTGCACAATTAGCAATTAAGTATCTTTATAATAATAAGTAATGAATAGTACATCAATGAATATAATATGTTGGAATGCTAGAAGCATTCGATGCAAATCCATAGAATTTTTTGCTTTTCTTAAAAAGCACAATGTAGATATAGCTTTAGTATCTGAGACTTGGCTTAGTTATGATGACAAACTAACTAATCAAGCCTATGTTTGCTATCGTCTTGATAGAGATGAGAGAAGGGGGGGCGGTGTTGCCGTGGTAGTGAAAAAAGCAATACGACATGAATTAATTCCTATTCTTAATACCAAAGTAATTCAAAATGTAGGAATTAAAATACCTTTTGCAAATGGTACGGCTTTAAAAATATTTTCCGTTTACTTTTCTGGAGGTTCAGCTAATGCGAATAAAAGATTTCATTTAAACAATGACTTGAGGAAGCTAATAACCATAAATGATACTTATCTAATTGGGGGTGATTTTAATTGCAGGCATAGAAATTGGGGTTGCTTAAGAGCAAATACATGGGGAAACATTCTTGCTAACCTTAACTCAAGACATCCGTTTAATATATTGTATCCACCACATCCAACTTATTATCCTACAAACAACAGGTCAAACCCATCAACTTTGGATCTATTTTTGACCAACCTCCCCAGTCTTTTCAATCAACCAGTGGTCATAAATGAGCTAAGCTCAGACCATTTCCCAGTTCTTATTAGCTCTTTAACTTCACCACAACAAAGAAAACACGAGATTTTGGACATACAAAATGCAAATTGGAATACGTTTAAAAATGAAATGCGATCTAGGTTACCAAGTATTCATGCACCTTTAATAGATGAAGTAAATCAACAGCAAATAGACTTTAGTATTTCTTGTTTTACAACTGCTGTTCTTGAAAGTATTGAAAATTCAGCTCCTAAAAAACAAATACGTTATGATAGTGCGAACATATTACCTGCTAATATTCTCCAACTAATAAAAGTTCGTAACAGCAATCGCAGAAAATGGATACGAACAAGAGACCCTTCTTATAATTCTGAAGTAAAGATACTCAATGCCTTGATAAAAGATTCAATCTCAGCCTTTAGGAATCGATCCTGGAACCAAAAATTACAAGGCTTAAACAAGGGAAGTAAACCATTTTGGAATATGGTAAAAATAATAAAAAAGAAAAATACATATATTCCTGCTCTTAAAGTAGGAAGCAATGTTTTGATTTCCAGTGCTGAAAAAGCTAATGTACTGGCTGAAACTTTCTATGACAACCATTCAGTCACTTGCGGGACTCCTTCTAATACTGCAGTAGAATCTGTGGTAAGTGACTCCATACATACTATTAATTTAAGTGCTTCAATTACTTATCACGGTGATGTAGCATTTAATGACGTTAAAGATGTCCTTCTTGCTCTTAAAAGCAGAAAATCTGAAGGCTTTGATGGCATTAAAAATGTTTTTCTTAAGAACTTACCAAAGTCTGTAATAAAATATTTGCAACACCTATTCAACAGTTGTCTGAAGTTAAGCTATTTTCCTCATGCATGGAAAACAGCTAAGATTATACCAATTTTAAAGCCTGGTAAAAGTGCAAATATGCCTAATAATTATAGGCCAATAAGTTTATTAAGCTCATTGAGCAAATGCTTCGAGCAATTAATAAAAACTCGAATTGTTTCTCAAGTAACAAGTAATAATATCTTACCGCTTGAACAATTTGGTTTTAGGGCCCACCATAGTACAGTCCATCAAGTTGATCGAATCACAAAACATATTAGAACTAATTTTAGGAGAGGAAAAAGTACTGGGATGGTACTGCTTGATGTTGAGAAAGCATTCGATACGGTTTGGCATAATGGGCTTTTACATAAAATGTTAAGGCTAAAATTTCCAATGTATTTAATAAAAATTGTTCAATCCTTTTTATATGAAAGGAAATTCAAAGTATCAATAAATAATTGGTTCTCTGACACATACAACATTGTAGCAGGTGTTCCTCAAGGATCGGTACTAGGCCCAATTTTATATACTATTTTCACATATGACTTCCCATGTTTAACAAACTGCGAAAAAGCTATCTTTGCGGATGACACTTGTATATTCACATCGGATTCAGTTGGTTTCAACATTGAAACCAATCTGCAATCAGCACTGAATGTGATACAAGATTATTTTTTCGATTGGAAGATTAGGGTAAATGCCTCTAAGACACAGGCTATCTTTTTCTCACGAAAAAGAAAAGCCTGTTTCTTGCCCATAAACAATTTGCAAGTAAATGGTTTAAGCACTGAGTGGCGTTCAAGTGCTAAGTACCTTGGAGTACACCTAGACAAGACTCTTACTTTTGGACTTCATATTCAAGAAGTAATTAAAAAGATCAATATAACTACCAAAACTCTATATCCCTTTATAAATCGAAAATCCAAACTCAGTAATGAAAATAAGCTCTTGATCTACAAAGTAGTTTTTCAAGCAATTATGTTTTATGGATCACCAGCATGGGGCAAATGTGCAGTTAGTCATATTCGCAGACTCCAAATTGCTCAAAACAAGGTTTTGAAAATGATCCTAAAGCTCCCATGGTCTTTTTCAACAGCAGAACTCCATGAAATTTCAAATATGGAACTGGTTTCGACAAGAATTTTTAAACTTAAGGAACGCTATACTTTATCTTGCTCATTCTCAGATAACTCGTTGATTTCCAACCTTGCTTTATAGTTATAGTATTATTATAATAGTTAATTATTATATAAGCATATTCTGTGATATTATTCAACCAACTAATTTATTTATTTATTATTTATTATTTTCAATTTATTAATGTAATTATTTATTTATTTATTTATTTATTGATTGGTTGATTAATTTATTTATTCATTTATTTATTTATTTATTTATTTATTTATTTATTTATTTATTTATTTATTTATTTATTTATTTATTAATTTATTTACTTATTTATCTGTGATTTATTTATTGAATTTTATTTTTGTTTACTATTATTTATTTATTTATTTACTAATTTATTTGTGATTTATTTATTTATTTTTATTTTTGTTTAATATTATTTATTTATTTATTATTTATTTACTCGTCCATTAATTTATTTATTTTGGTGATTGTATGCATTTTTGTATTAAATTTTTTTTTATTTGGTTTGTATATTTTCTAATTATTTTGTTAATCAATTTTGTATATATTATCTTGTTTGTTCACAATACATATTTATTTACTTGTTAGTCATATCCTATTATTTCTGTATCTTATTATTTATTCATTTACATTCCATGTGAAACTTAAAGTTTGGTTGAACTGCACCGCCCACCCTTCTTCTCGAAATTCTCTAATAGACCTATTTTTATTTTAATGAAGGTTTTTATGTAGCTTTTCCTTCAAAATATTTTAATTCTTGTTCTTTTGTTTATTAAAAATTATCAAATTGTCAGTAGTAAGGTAGATTTATACCAAAACTCTGTAAATTGTGCAATATAGTTTAAGAAAATAATGTATAAATATTCTGCTACAATAAACAACAATACAATTTGTCTATCGATAGAATCGAATGCCGCTTTAAAGTCAACAAAAAATAAGTAAAGTTTCCTGCAGTTTCTCAAATAATAGTTCGATATTGTAGTGAGTGTAAATATATTATCTACAGTTGAGTATCCTCTACGAAAGCCCGCCTGAAATTCGCTCAGTATGCCCTTTCTCGAAACCCAAGAATTTATGCGCCGCAAAAGAATACTCGCGAATATTTTGGCGATTGCATTCATAAAGGATATTCCTCTGTAGTTACTGGCAATATTAACATCACCCTTTTTATAAATGGGGTAAATAATTGCATCTTTAAAAGATTGCGGTATATTTCCAGTCTCAAAGATATTATTGAACGTTACAAGCATATGCTCCTTAAATTCGGATGGTGCGTTTTTGTAAAATTCGTTCGATATACGGTCAGGACCTGGTGCTTTTTTTTGTTTTGCATTTTTTAGGGCAAACTCTAGTTCACTCATCGTTATTTTCTGATCTAATAAATCTTCCTGGATAAATGGTTCCGCATATTGGATACTGTATGTTGTAGGGGTTGGGTTAAGCAGTTCTTTAAAATATCTTGCTAGTGCTGCTGAATTTAAGTGTAATCCGCAAATGAAAACTGAACCATTTAGTTGTTTTAGCTTATCCCAGAACCCCTTGCTATCGGTAGTCGATGACAGCTCTTGCGCCATACGTCTGTAATAGTTCATGCTCTTACTCTTACACAATTGCTTATAAATGCTGTTTGCTTTTAGGTACTCTGCAGTGGTTGATACGCTTAAGTTATTCATTTTGTTTGCTTTCTTTAAGAGAGAAAACGAAAGATCTCTTGCTGCAAGGCATTCATGATCGAACCACTTCTGTCGGTAGTTTCTTTCTTTTTTCGAAGTATTCGAGTTCGCCACTTTTTTAATGACACAAGTTAAAATATGAATTTGTTCTTCGGTTGTATTAGACTCTACAGTGGATCCTATATTTCTCTGTAATTCGTTTCGAATTTTGTTTTGATACGGTATTTTTTCATTTTCTTTCCACATTGGCTTTGGCGGAAGTGTAATAGAGCAGTGGTCGACCGTTTCGTTATGGAGGATTTCTATTACTAATGGCATATGCTCAGAGAATGTTTTTTCATCAATGGTAAAAGAATTAATAATACTTCTCCATTTTTGGGATACAGCCCAAAAGTCAATAACTGATTTACCAGGCCCTCCAATGAAAGTATAACTACCAACTCTATCATGCTTGCAGCACCCGTTTAATATAAAAAGATCATGCTCTTGGCACATTTCAATTAGTTGCCTACCGTTTTTGTTAACGACAATATCTTTCGAATTCCTTTTTTCTAAATTTTCTGGGTTAGTAAGATTTATTAGTGTGAGTTTTAATTTGACATTCACCAATACGCGCATTACAGTCCCCAATCAGCATTATATCATCTAATGAAGTGTTATTTAAGAATTCATGTAAATTGTTAAAAGAAGTATCCCATAAGTTGCAATTGAGGTAAGTTGGCACAATATTATAATAATTATTTAAGATTTTAAGTTTTAATACAACTTCGTTATTTTCGTCAAAAAAACTACCTTTAACAGACCCCGATTTGAAGCCATACAAACAGCCCCCACTTGCTCTTCCAAAATTGTGCGTTCTTACAGCTGGTACCCAATACGTTTTAAATTCTTGAAAGTACTTATTATAATTGACATAGTTTTCTTTGGTTATAAAAGTTTCAAAAAGAAAAAAAATATCATGTTCCTTTACAAATTGGAAAAAGTCTACATAAAGTAATTTGTTTGCTAAACCAGAGATATTATATGCTAACAATTTGATATTTTTAAATTCAGATATTTTGTAATTAGTATTAAGAAACTTACTATTAGATTTACTTGCTTGGCAGACGACAACACTGTCTCAAATATAGTTTTGGTTTGAATGCCCAGATGGCGCTGCACCTCCAGGTGGCTCTGCATATTGTTGGTATTTGACAGATGAAGGTGTCAAACATTTGTTTTTATTTTGTCGCTGGTTTTTCGTTGGTAAATGTCGATTTGTCTTTACTGCTACGTTAGTTTGCGAATTTGATGTTACATTAAGATGCAGATCCGCATACAATTCCTTCAGCACCTCCCATCCGTCTCTATCACCACATAAAAGATCGCCTTCCAAAGTTGTTGTGAAAATTAGTTCTTGATCAACTAACTTTAAACCTCTAATTTGTGGAGTCGCTGATGGTTGTTTTTCCTTGATAGCTCGCCGTATCTGTAGTAGTTTTTGCCTTTTTTTAGTATTACTTCTGGCTTACAGATCCTTATGTTCCTGAATGCAAATAAAACGTATTATTTCATTCTTTTCCCGACGTTTCGTTGGGTCTTTTCCAACTTCTTCAGGGTTATTTTATTTTGGTATCGTTAAATGATTACATTTAATTTAAATACTTGTTGATGGAAAATCAAAAGTTTACAATAATAATAAATAAATAAATAAATACAACTCACAAACTTTGGACACTACTGTTGACTAAAATAAGAACCTTAACTTAAGATATGTTGAAAATAAGCGCCGTGAGACATTTTCATCTCTCCTTTAAAATTTTGAATTTGTGAGTTACGAGGTCTGCTTATGAGGCCGACGATATGTAATTTAAGATGAAAGCTAACAACTAACTACCAATTTCTCGAAGCGGAATGCAAGTACCTACTTATTTGAAAGATCAAAAAAGAAATTGAAAAAAATGTTTATGCCTCAAAATAACGATAGCATTATTTTTCCTAACTTATACCTGTCAAGAACATTTTTAAAAAGGCAAATAAATTCAAATACCTACATACAAACATAATGTATCTATCTACATCTATGTAACTAATACGAAAAATTCTGTTTTGGTTTCCTTTAATGAATACACAAGAAGTTATACTTACCTACCTACAATCGGAATACACAACGCACCTGCACTTGCATTTTTTTCTCGTCTCACTTTTTTTCTCGTTAAGATCCCGCTATGAGAAATTTAGGTATATAACCATAGGTATATCCCTTACGAGAATACTTGAAAAAATACTGTGGCGGGATGTTAGATTGAAAAAAGAGTAACGAGAAACAGAAATAAAAGTGAGAGAGCGTCGCAGAAAATATATTTTTGTTGTGATTTTATAAGGTACAAATTTGAAAGAGAAAAAGAACTTTGACCAGATATTAAAATAATTCCATGAAAAGAGCTTTCATAAAAGCTCATTGAATTGTTGATTTTCAGTTTCATATCCCAGATTTTTCTATGAGCGTGAGACATCTGTATATAATTATTTGTGGTTATATTATATCAAAATCTTGATTTCGAAAAATTTTTACGAATGCGAAACTTGCCATATTATACAAAAAAAAGCGGCTTTCGCGCCAAAATTGTGAAAGATTATAAGAAATAGTTAAGTTTGAATGGGCATATCTGTTAATTTGTAGCAAAATTTGTAACAAAAATTACTTTTTGAACATGTCTTATTAAAGTCCTTAGTCTCTTTTTTATTTAGGCTATGTATATTCAAAAAAGTTATGCACAATTTATTAAAAAAGTTAGAAATCTTTTATTTTTTTTATTTTTGGTAGGTACGTTTTTGTCCGTTTTCCCAAAATTAATGGCAACAATCATACTCGAGCGAATAAAGGATAGAATCGAGTCTACACTCAAGAGGCATCAAGCTGGCTTCCGCAGTGGTCGATCGTGTGTCGACCATATCAACACCCTGCGTATCGTCCTCGAGCAGTCGATGGAATATCAATCACCGCTTTACCTCATGTTCGTGGATTTTGAAAAGGCCTTTGATCGAGTTAACCGAGAATGTATATGGAGATCGTTGCTTGGTAGAGGAATTCCACCAAAAATTGTTGCCATTATTAAAGAGTCCTACAACAACGCGAGGTGTTTTGTTTTGCACAATGGGCAGCTATCCGACTCCTTCGTAGTGCAACAGGGTGTGAGACAAGGGGATGTTCTATCGCCAATTCTCTTCCTGCTGGCGATGGACGACGTATTGACGGCCAGTGTTGGTACAGCTGAGCGACAGGGCATTCAATGGAGACCGTTCGAAAGGCTCAGTCATTTAGACTATGCCGATGACATATGTCTACTGGAAAATAACATCAGTGGGCTGAACGGGATGTGCCAAACACTGCAAGTGAAGGGAGAGTCGAGTGGTCTAAGAATTAACAGCAAAAAGACAAAAATAATGCTCACAGGCCGCTCCACACAGCAGCGTATTATTTTACAGGAGACGCCAGTTGAAGTAGTGGAACAATTTAACTACCTTGGCAGTATTGTTTCTGCAAACGGTGGTACGGATCTGGACGTTAAAAGTAGAATAAATAAAGCTCGTGCTGCCTTCGGTACTCTGTCCCCAATTTGGAAATCAAGTCAAATCTCCTTACGCACTAAGTTGAGATTCTTCGAATCCAATGTCAAATCCGTGCTGTTATATGCTTGTGAAACCTGGAAAGTCACGTCTACCATTTCGAAGAAATTGCAGGCTTTTGTGAATCACTGTCTTCGCCACATCCTAAAGATTCGCTGGCCACAAATAATATCAAATGAGGAATTGTGGCGCAGGACAAGCCAAGAGCGGCTGGACGTCGACATAAGAAAGCGTAAATGGCGTTGGATTGGTCACACACTGAGGAAACCAAGCGATGAAATTGCAAAGCAGTCATTTGAATGGAATCCTCAGGGTGCACGGCGGGTTGGAAGACCAAGAACAACATGGAAATCAACTGTCTTAGCGGAAGCAGAATCCCAGAGAAAGACGTGGCCACAGCTTAAGTACCTTGCAGCAGACCGTGAAGGATGGAGACGTTTTGTTGACGCCCTATGCCCCAGCCGGGGTTACAGGACACGATGATGATGACGTTTTTGTTTACTTTTCCTGCTTATATTGTATTATACATTTTTTGAAACTATCCATTTCAATAGAAAATCTAATTTTGCTTGGTTTGCGAGTTATACCAAAAATAATGAAAAGTGCATATGGGCCAAACAAACATAATTCAATAATATAAAACCTTGCACGTTTCTGGTCAACTCAATGGGCTAATACTGCTGTGTGTGAACTTCAAAAGACTCAGGAGAGTTACGTGCCCTTGTTATAATTTGCGCCCATCCTTCAGGGACGTACACGGGAACATTTTTTGAGTTTTTTTTTTCCAAATTTCGAATGAATGAAATCACATTCCATCTCTGTGTCACCAGTTTCAAAATATTTGTGATCAATTGTTTTGATCGTGGGATGATTTTGGCAGAGACATTGCGACAAAAGTTTTGTTTTTTGATCACTAGTGTGAGACACTTCGCCATACACATAACACCGATCGATGCACCGACACCAGAAAATCTCAGAATTTTGATTTTTTGCACACAGGTGTGCACACCACACAAGTGTGGTGTCTATTGGTCGCTTTAGTAACAATGAGCACGAATGTGAGTTTCTTACATCTGAAGTAACTTTTATAGCAAATACAGTTATGCCAAATCCAAGAATGTGGCACATTCATGGTTTTTGTGCTGATAATTCCTATCAGTTGGGAGCCAGAAACATGAATGTGCCACATTCGTGTTTCTGGCTCAACTTGATGAGACTGAAATCTACATTCATGTAATTGACATTTTTTTCCTTGTATGCATGGCATTCTAAGTTTTGGTGTAACATAGATTATCCAAAGGTTAATCAACCCACATCATTAACTCAAAATCGGCAAATTTGCACATTCATGGTTCTGGCATGAGGGGGACGATATAATAATATGTATATAATCTTATAGACTAGTGAAATATGCTAGTAGCATGCGATACCTTACAATTTACTAATACTTAATAAATAACCACCAGGATTAATTAACGTTAATATAAGAATAACATGTTTTTTGAAAGTATCACGACTTTGATTGTCATGAAAATCAATATGATTACAAATTGTGTTTGCTTGTTATGCACCGAGTTATTGGTTCATTAAGTCCGTAATTAACTCTATGATGAGGAACAAAGAATAAGCTATGCGCCCGCAGAGCCCTCACAGGAACATACATTTTTATAAATGATAGGAGATAAGAACAGTCAATCTGGTTTTTTAGAATATCGCGAACAAAAATAATTTCGAAGTACTTTCTCCGAGTTTTTAAAGACTGAAGACCAAGTAAATTACATCGAGTAGTATAACAAGGCATTCGAATATTCCAGTTTAGTCTATGGACGGTCAGTCTAGTAAAGCGTTTTTGGATGCGTTCAATCCGATTAGAATGTATGTCATAGTACGGATTCCATATAACACGGCAATACTCAAGAATTGGTCTAACGTAGGAATAGTAAAGTGCTCTAAGAGTATAAGGGTCAGATAATTCTTTATAGTTTCGGGCAACGAATCCGAGTAAAGAACTTGCCTTAGCCACAATAAAATCAATATGAAGGGAAAAAGAAAGCTTAGGATCAAAGATAACACCAAGGTCCTTTTTTTCAACTACCCTTTGCAACGGAATATCATCAATATTATATATAAAGTTAATAGGGGAAAAGTTACGACGGAAAGATAAGAAATTGCATTTAGAGACGTTTAGAAACAGCTGGTTAGAGCTACACCAGCAAGCTAAGTGCTCTAAGTCTTTTTGGAGTAGAAAACAATCGTAGGGAGATTTGATGCAGCGAAGTAATTTTATGTCATCAGCAAACATAAGACAAATAGAACTTTTCATTGAATCAGGTATATCATTTATTAGAAGTAAAAAAAGCAAAGGACCCAAATGGCTCCCTTGTGGTACACCAGAAGTAACGTTAATAGCATCGGATAGTATATTATTTATACGTATATACTGAGTGCGACCAATTTAATTTAATATGGATCCCAGCACTTAAAACGTCAAGATTTGGAAGGGCAAGTGGTGGAGCGGTTTATGGAATCAAGTCAAACTATTTGAATATGAATTTCATAAAAGTAATGGAAAAGGACTTAGTTGAAATCAATACAGGAAACGAAATGCTGCATATAATGCCAATTTATTTGAACTGTAATAGATGGGAAGATGACTTTCAAGGCCTTGTTAGCTTCCTGGAAGAAGGTACTATTAAGAACTACATCGTTATAGGAGATTTTAACGTCAGGATAGGAGAAAACCAAACGATCTCGGATGAAATCGTAGTACAAAATAGTCAGTTGTCAAAAGACAGAATATCAAAGGACAAGGTTACAAATAGCACAGGACGACGGCTGTTAGAACTATGCGAGGATCTTGGATTGGTTATCCTAAACGGACGTACCGAGGACGATGCTGAGGGAAATTTTTCTTACATCGAATCAAATGGCTCTTCAACAATTGATCTCTGTAGTGCCTCTTAATCCATTCTTCAAAATATCAAAAACTTTTAAGTGGAGTCCCAGATATACTCTGACCATATGCCACTCGAGCTTGTATTAGAACAGGAACACATCAATGAACAAGCTGCAGAGCTGAACCTCCTACCAAAACTAATTTGGAAAGATCAGTTTGAGGGTACTTACAAACAAAAGCTAAATGAAGCCATTATTGCATATCAAGACCAAGAAGAATGTACAGCTGAAAATATAATCGATGCAATAAAATCGGTAGCAGGAGCTCAGCGGTGTACTACAAAAATAGAAGGAAAGAAAAAATGGTATGATGAGGCGTGTGAAAGAGCAAGGCAAAATTCTTTCTCTTGGTTAAAAAAACTGAGAACGAACTCGGCACATTGTATAAAAGAAACATATCTTCGACTAAACAAAGTGTACAAATATCTTTGCAAAGAAAAAAGAAAGAAGTATTATGAATCATGAATGAAAACATCTAAGGAATGGTGGAGCTTAGCAAGAGAGTTGAAAACGATTAAGTTCGTGAAAGGAAATTGTCTAGCCAGCTCCGATTTTAAAACGTACTTCCTTGATCTGCTCAACCCTCACATGCCACCGGTGCAAATCGAAATCGTGCCCCAGAGCATATCAGTTCCTATCCTTGACAGGTCGATCTCAGCCTCGGAAGTATGGGATTTCCTTATTAAGGCAAAAGCAAACAAAGCACCAGGACAGGACAGAGTTCCGTACGAATTCCTCGCAAAAGCACCTCAATCGGCAATAAACATAATTGCGAAACTTTTCAATAAAATGCTCGATTCTGGAAAGGTGGAACCCAATTTAAAAAAAACAATTATTTTCCCTATATTCAAAAAAGGTGATCAAAACTTGGTACAGAACTACAGAGGGATTTCCTTTATGGACACCATAGCAAAGACTTTTGCAGGAGTTCTATTAACAAGACTGCAACAATTGGAAAAGGAGTACAGTATTCTAAATGAATTCCAAGCTGGATTCCGAGAAGGTTACAGCACTGCGGACAACCTGTTTAACCTCTTCAATATTATAAAATTGGAAATGAATGAGAACAAGTAAGTCTACAGCTTTTTCATTGACTTCAAAGCGGCTTTCGATAGTATTGACCGAAGAGCCCTCTTCTTCAAACTGCAAAATCTAGGAATTTCTGAAAAACTTATCCGGATTATAAGAGATCTCTATGATAAAACCGAAGCAGCAGTATGGGATGGTGAAAAATTATCGGACTGGTTTGAAACAACAATGGGTGTAAAACAAGGCTGCTTACTTAGCCCATTATTCTTTGCTCTCTACATAAACGACATTCACGAGTTCATTGGAGGCGGTATTTCACTGAATGGAAGGCAGATTCGACTGCTTATGTATGCAGATGACATTGTGCTGATAGCTGACAAGCCAAATGTCCTCCAGGCCATGATCAACAGGATTGCAGAGTACTGCCAACGCTGGAACCTTATTATAAACTTGGATAAATCCAAAGTAATGGTGTTCAGGAAAAGAGGGGGACGGTTAAGTCAACAAGAAAACTGGAAACTTAATGGCGAACGTATAGAAGTTGTACAGAAATACAAGTACTTAGGAGTATGGCTAACTCCTTCATTAAGCCTAACAGAACACTTCAAGGAGCGCTCAAAACAAGCCAGGCAGAGCTTAAATTTCACGTGGAATGAGTTTATCTCCAATAAAGATGTCAAATTATCATCTAAAATCGATATTTTCAACGCGGTCGCCAGATCTATTCTTGGATATGGAGCCCAAGTCTGGGGAGATGCACAACACGATGAGGTAGAAAAGCTACAGCGGTACTTCTTCAAAAAAGTTCTGCGCTTACCAAGAACAACTCCGAATTATATTCTTAATCTTGAATGCCAAATGAAACCGGTTTTCAAATACACAATGAGATGCCACATGAATTATGTAGCAAGAGCTCTCACCTCCTATGGAAATAATAGGCTGCCAAATTTTCTAGCCAAACTTATAATTGAGAAGAAAATATTTTGGTTTAGGAGCTGGGAAAATTGCCTCAATCACGAAGACATTCTGCAACTGGGTGAAATCGTGGCAAACAAAAATCTGTTTAAACTGGTTGTTGAAGGTGTAGCAAACAAAATTGTTGAAAAAGAGAACCAAGAGTCACTGCAAAGAGCACAACAAACGAGGACACATAGTTTATATCACTTGCTTGACTTTTCCGCTGGGAAAACCTACGTCTCGGACGACTGGGATATCTCCAAAATCCGTTGGATATTAAAGGCGAGATCAGGACTTATAATCCTCAACGCGACACGAAGGACACCGAGTCAAAATCCAAACTGCACTCCCTGCAACATGAATGAGGAAGAGACGCTTGTGCATTTTCTGGGAACCTGTCCAATTCTAAGAAGCATACGCCGCGGGATATTTGGAAGTCCCTCACTTGATCTGCCCACGATAACTGATTACTTGAACGGAGCAAACGACTGGAATCTTCTTGTCAAATATCTTAGAATAGGACTGAATTATCGACAAGAACTTATTATTGAATTTAATAGCTAGAAGTTTTTTTTATTTTGATTTACATAAAACACAGTATTAATATTTTACCTATGAAATTTTTCTTAGCCTCAGGGTAGTACTATAAAAAGCTAATTTGATCGCGACAGACGACGAAAGTCATTGTTGAAATTTTGTTTAAAGAATTAAAAAATCATTTTGTGTTGCCTTACTTAGATTGAAGTATAATTTGGTTAAAGAAAATTTATCAATCAATTGTAAAAATGAACTATTGGATTAATTTGAAATAAACATTCTTACTTACTTACTTACTGAGTGCGACCAGTTAAATAGGATCCGAACCATTTTAATAAGCTCGAATGAAAACCTAGCGCATGAAGTTTTTTGATTTAGATTGTATGATTAACCTTATCAAAAGCTTTCGAAAAGTCGATGTAAATGACATCACATTGATATCCATCCTCGAGATATCTAGTTACTTCGTGGCATAAAATTGAAAGATTTGTTGTTGTCGACCTTCCAGAAACAAACCCATGTTGGACTGGGGAAATAAGTCCTTTAACAATAAAAGATAACTTATCATACACCAGTTTTTCGAATAATTTTGGAATAGTAGATAGTTTACTTATAGGACGATAATTATTGACGACTTGTTTAGGTCCAGATTTATGTATTGGAACAATAAAAGAAACTTTCCAATCATTTAGGAACTGACCTGCGTTAAGAGATGCGTTGAAAAGCAGAGTTAAAGGCTCTAATAGGGCATCTACACATGCTTTAAGTAAGATTGGAGGAATACCATCGGGGCCAGGTGGTTTATCTGGATTTAGTTCACCTAGAGCTTTTTTAACATCGAAATAACTTAAGTTTAAAGAACCGATATTGACTTGATTTTCTAAAATTTTAGGGGAAACGTTTACAGGGATGGATGATGGAGAATAAACCGACTGGAAAAATTTTGAAAACATGTTACAAACCGTTTTAAGATCACTAGATGTGGAATCTGAGTATTGCATGCAGTTAGGAATACCGTTCGAACACTTTTTGCTTTTAATAAAGGTCCAAAAACTTTTACTATTTTGCTTGAGATTACATTCAGTGCGATAAAGATAACCTTTATATAGGAACTTATTTAAAACATCGAATTCTTTTTGAAGTCTTATAGCAAAGATAATATAACATAAAGATGTCGCATCCAGTACAAGGAAAGTGAACCAAAAATGTTATGCCCTGTACGTGATATGGCGTACACCAACATGTTGCAATCGGCAATATACATAGCGAGAGCGAGGATACAATTATAAATTGAGTTCTCTTAACTATATCGCATGGGTACATTATTTTATACAAGTATGAAAATTTTAATAAAAAAGCAAGTAAAACCAAAGATAATATCTATGGAGTCTGGTCAAAACAGCATAAGTCCATTTTTGTCAAAAATGAGTTATGAATGCAGAACTATTCACAAAAAAATCTAGTTTCGTTTGGTCTTAACAGCTTAAGTCTAAGTAAACCGATTCACAAGATATTCTATGGCCCTAACAGCACTTTGGTTTTGATTTGTGTATTATGTTTGGCTTGTGTTGTTTTAACCGAACAAGAATTTTCAATTTTTCAAATAAAAATTGGTACAAAATAACATAACTCCATTGCTTTTATTTCGTAAGGAAAGTTAAATGCTTGATGTTTAGTAACGACGGTTTATTTTCAAAAACCAATCGTTTTGTTACAAAGGGAGCCAACCTTTCCTATGTGCAAAATATCTGTGAAACAAATTAGTGACGAAAAGTAAGAGATAATAGGTACGCCAAGTTCTAAGTTTAAGTTGAGCTATGTCGAAATAACTCCAAGATATGAAAAGAATTTTTATTTAATATTTACTGACTAAAATTTCCTAGGTTTACTTGTCAAAGCCTTTTAAACTGTGGGTAATTGAGCAATAATAATTAAACCTGCCAAACTTGGGTTTGGACATGGTCCATATAATATAATAAAAATTTAGGCAAAATGGGCGGTTAAACGAAAAACCTCAAAATTTTCATTTTTCAAAGATTTCAAGATTCTACATTGGATGTCAGGAAGTGCACCATAATTTTGATGATCCGTCAGTGAGTGAGTGAGTGATGAATCAATCAGTTACGCTTTCAGTGATTTTTTAAGTACTGTATCTCAGAAACCACTAATTCTAAGACGTTGAAAACGTCAAATCAAAGTCAGTTTGATCGTCATTTTTTGACGCAGAAGTTGCTATCGTCAAATATCCAAAAGTGTTTTGATCAAAGTCGGTCAATAACGCATTTGAAGCTTTCGAATAAGCTCTCTGGCTTTTCAATATATAGTTCGTCAACTAAATTTTGTTGTTGTACAGGTGCAGCGTAGATGATGTTTTTGAATCTGACTTCAGCAAGCTACACTATCGAACACAATTTTATTGCGGTAAAATTTGTTTTCTCGTTTTCAAACTTGTAGTTTGCATGTAAGAACACTTTGCAAATGCATTTCTTGACGCAGTTAACGTCACCTATACGGCCTAGTTTAGCCAATATTTAGAATTGGAATCGTCTGACTTAACTGGTATACTGGATGAAGTTGTTGTTGGCAAAAAAGACGACAGTGGAAACATGTTTGGTTTTTAAACGATATTTAAAAACAGATACCCGATAATTATGTTTCAAAACAACGTTAAATGTAGAAACAAATTTCCGATGTGGTAAATTTCACAAAACAGGTAGAAATTCATCGATTTTTGCAACAAAAAATGTCATACCAGCACCGATAGGTATCGGAAGAAAAATATGATATAATTTCTCTTATGCCGTTGATTCCAACAATTTTCCAAACTTTCTTTAAAAAGGAGAGAGTAGACTATAAAGATCCTGATCCAATTGATTCTTCTGATGAAGAATATTAGTTCCATCAAAAAAATACAAACCACTTAATTTAATACTTTGAAAACTCCATTATTCATTTCTGTTTTTGAATACTGTTTTTGCAATCAAAGTTAAATGAATTAGTTTGTCTATAAAACAACTTAATATTTATACAAATTATTTCAGTACGGGTCTTATCTCCACCTATTAAAAGAAACCGTTTGATCAAAACAACATATCTCCCTTAAAACAAACATAGAAACATAAATTATAAAATATGTTATTATTTATGTGTAAATAACATTATTTATAGAAATACTGCATCACAATATTTTTGAAATAACCAAAACCGGATTTAGAGGCAATTTTTAAACTTTAAAATGCATTTATCTCAAAACTAAGATTTTGGACTTATGTTGTTTTGATCGGACTCCATAGATATTATACAAAGATGTCGCATCCAGTAGAACGAAAGTGAGCCCAACAAATAATCGGCCGTATCTGATATCAGATACGACAACATGTTGCTAAATGTTGCACTGGTCAATTTTAAGAGCGAGAGCGGAAAATCTCTGTGGTTACAATTTAAAATTTGAAATCTCTTCAAAATGTATATCTCAAGGAGAGGAATAGTATAAATGACGTATAAGTAGGTAGGTACATAAATTGAATTTTTTTATGAAGAGATTCCAGCTTTTTGGTGGCGTGTGGAGGAGACTTGCTGCGGTCGGTGGTTGTTTTTTTTTAGTTTTTTGCTTATCCTTTAATTGTGTGTTCATGATGATGATTTGTATCTGTATAGATAGACATGCGGTAACATTATTGTTGTTGGTAGCGATCTTTGAATAAAAGGAAGGTAGTAAGGATTTTCTTATTGTGTTTGTTTTTTGTGAGGTAGGTATATTCTATGTATATACATCGAACAATGTTGGTTAGTTTGTATTCCTTGTGAAATTAAAGGAAATCCATTTTAATTAATTTATTTACAAGTGAATTCATATTTCATAACTTGTGTGGTAGGTAGGTACATATGTAGGTACGTGTGAAATGTGTATGCTCCGATTTTTTTTATATATATACGTGATAACGCATTGCTTTTTAATTTAGGCAGGCATTTCTATTTTTTACTTGCGATATAGGTACTATAGGGCAAGTTTTGGATTCGTGCAAAAAAAAAATTTCGAGATAACAATCAAACATGACATTACGATGATAGAGAACACGAAAAAAGTGGGTGGCACAATTCTGTCTGTCTGTCTGTCTGTCTGTCTGTCTGTCTGTCTGTCTGTCTGTCTGTATGTACCTCAACCTACAGCCTAAACCACTGAAGCGATTTTCTTCAAATTTTGAACTTAAGGTTTTTTTGTAACTCTCCAGAGGGGAAATTGAAATTTTTTTTTTAGCTCAAAAAATAACGGTACTTGCCATACAACCGTTAAGGAAAAGCTTATTTATCTCAAAAACGGCTCCAACGATTTTGATAAAAAAAAATCAGTGTATTATTGTAGATATGGTGTACCTTTTAGTAAGAAAAAAAATCACCAAAAACATTTGTTAACGGTACCTGCAATATAACGGTTTTTTTGATTTTTGGTTTTCTCATTAACCGCTCATCCGATTTCAATAATATTTTTTGCACAAGAGCTTTATAAGAATATAAATAATACTGCATACCAAAATTTTTGAAAAAATAAATTTTGGATTTTTAAAAAAAGATTCAAAATTTTTTTTTGAAAATTCAATATTTCAAAAAAGGGTTGATGAATTATTTTGAAATTTCAGTTTTAAATGTATATTAATATATACTCAAAATTGGCATACCAATTTTTTTTTTGAAAAATGTTACAAAAATTTTATATATAAAAAATTAATTTTTAAGAAAACGGCTCCAACGATTTTAAATTTTTTTTTTGCATATATTCATATTTTTTCAAGTCATCAAATGGCATACTTTTTTTTGAGCTCTAAGTGATTTATCAGACTGTTTATACAATTAAAAGAACGATTTAAATGCTTTTTATACTTTTTCTATAACTACTTGAATATTTTTTTAAAGTTCTCTAGTCCCACACAACTTGAACATAAGAGCAAGTACGTGCGATCCAGTCGTGCATTTTATTTGTTTTTCAATAGGTAGGTGGGTATCCCTACTTTGGTAGAATTATGTATTAGGAAAAAAGTGATACGTACATACTGCCGTGTTAAGAAGAAAAAACGTATCTGTATTTTGGGCATTTCGAGTTAAATGCGTTTTTCTGTTTATGTACGTAACTTTTTTATTTTTGGATGAATTTGTTTCACACTTTAAGGAAATGATAAGTAATCAAATTATTAATTTTAGATCAAAAACTCATTTAATTACATTTAATAGAAGTCTTGTTAAATAACTTTCATTTTAAGACTATCTGCCGTATCTGCAAGTAAATAATTTTCCTTTCCAAATCTACGAATATTTGTTTGGTAGTTACGTTTATTTTTCTTATGAAAAATGCAGATACGTCAATTTATCTTAAAAAAGCATGCAGATACGTCAATTTATATTAAAAAAGCTTGGTTTTTTGTACATACGTCATACCTATTTCGTAAGCGTTTTTAACCACTTAAAAGGCAAGATAATGATTTTATTACTAAACAATAAAAAAATAACCCTACCAAGGACGTCAAAACTGGCTCTAACTCAAAATAGCCAAAATGTCAGTTTCGTTTTTTCTTCTTAACACGGCAGCATAGGTACATATGTACATAGATAGTTAGATACGTAGGTGCATGTAACTTGTCGTATTTTTAAGATTAGTAGGTAGGTAGGTATGTTAAGATTTCAGAAAAATAATATTGCTTTGCATCATACAGATTTTGAAAAAGGATAATAAAAATGAGTATCAAAATAACCATAATTTTATTTATACCTATGCGAAATTAATAAAAGCCGAAGTACCTAATCCATTCAAGCACTCAACAGATATGAGTTCATATGTTATAGCGCTCAAATATTGCCGTTATCTCCGTTCAATAGAATTTTAGGATTCTAATTTGGTAATCATATTCAAATCAATAATTTCTATTATCTGTCAAAATGTCAGCCCCACCATTTAAAATGATAAAAATTAAATACTAAACATAAATTCATTCATCGGTTTCCGATACCGAGACGATACCAGTTCCAAAGCATCCGAAACTATACCGAGCCGATACCAATACCATACTTTTTGGACCGAAAATTGCCGAGACTTTTATTTATTATTAACAAACAATTGTTCTTGTAATTGATTTCACGGAAACGGACTTTATCGATTTCGATGAAATTTTCAGTTTTTCTCTCTTTAGCAGAAAGAATATTTAGGGAATGAGTTTATTTAGAACCATCACCAACTTTTCTGGTATCCAGCTCTAGTAATTTTGAACAAAATATAAAAAAAAAATAAAAAAACATTAAAATCGTTCTTTTGTTCTTTATTGTATAAACAACTCGAAAAATAGCTTAGAGCTTTAAAACAAGTATGCAATTTGATAAAATACTTGAAAAAAGATGAATACATGCAAACAAAAATTTAATTTCGTTGGAGCGGTTTTCCAAAATTTTGACATGCTAAATTTGATTGAATTCGTAAGTGAGAAAATTTTGACATGCAAAATTTGATTGAATTCGGTTAAGCCGTTAATGAGAAAATTGAAAATTATAAAAACCGTTATATGGCAGGTACCGTTAATAATAGCTTTTGGTAAATTTTGTATTACCAAACAGTAATATAATACTTAAAATAATATACTAATTTTTATAATCAAAATCGTTATAGCCGTTCATAAGATAAATAAGCTTTTCCTTAACGGTTGTGTAGCAAGCCTACCTCACTTTTGGGGTGCTTGTTTATAGTCGGAGAGCTACCAGCCACTTTGACTATACTACTAGACACAAGGCTACAACTTTGTGTATGCTTGATTTGGGACTAGTTAAGTATGAAAAACACGGTCTGGCAGGGTTGCCGCGGTCGAAAGGTTGCCATCTGAATTTTTCAAAATGTAAAAAGAGGGTCAAAATTAACCTACTCGCACAAGGCTGAAACTTATTTATAATTTAGTTCATACATTCTTATGCATGAAAAAAATTATGCCAGAGGGGTTTGGCGGTCGAAAGTGCTTGCCACACGAGCCTAAAACTCTTAAACATTAATAAAAGATATTGGATAACTTGAGAAATTTGTTAGGTACAAGGCTAAAACTTAGTGTATGCTTTATTCGTGAACAGATTTGTCAAAAAATAAAGATCAGAGAATATTTCCGCAATTCTAGGGTTGCCACCTATTTTTTTTTTCAAAATGTAAAATAACTTCCAAATGTAACAAATCTACTTTTAGAATGTTTTTCATAAATACATAAATTCATAAATACAAGAAGATTAATTTACATATATGTAAAAATTAGCTTTGTGCGGGTAGGTTTGCAATGTTGACAGTTTTTTTAAATTTAAGAAAAATCAAGAAAGGAGATTTCTTATAACACCAATTTTTAAAGCTTACGCTCGTCTGGGAGGAGCTTTTGACCGTCCAACTCATCAAGTATGTTTTTTTATATACAAGATGGTAAGCTTACCTATGTGCGAAAACGATAGGTAGGTTGGTGTTTCAGTTTTGTCAATTTTATAATATTTATATTTGGCAACCCTAGAATTGCGAAAATATTCTCTGATCTTTATTTTTTGACAAATCTGTTCACGAATAAAGCATACACTAAGTTTTAGCCTTGTACCTAACAAATTTCTCAAGTTATCCAATATCTTTTATTAATAAATATTTCCTTTCTTCGTGACCTTTCTGTATTTCTAAAAATTATTTGTCCTAATGTGGGCTCAAGGTCAATTGATTGTATTTTATTTTTCGAGTTGTGACGTTTCGGATGTGTTTACACCCTTCTTCAGACCTATTTATAAGAAAATTTTAAATAAAAACATATACACATACTACATACAACAAACATCCAAATTTAAAAAGAATTATACTCACAACTGCAGTAAATAAGAATTATAAAATTGATTCTTATTTGTGTTAGTATCAGTTTCTTTAAAATATCTTGAAAAAGACGTTTTAAAATAATGGGCGTATTCTTATTTTTGTTTTTGCTTTGAATGTTTGAAAATAAATTTCAAACAAAATGAAGTTTGTTATTTTGAATATTGAAATATTCAAATGATTTAATTTTGAAAACAAACTCAGATATTTGTATGTATATTTCATATATGTATAGGTATATATTTTAAGGGTTGATTATTATTTAAGTAGATATGGTTTGATATTATTTATTAGTAAACTGACCATAAACATTACTAAGCCTATCACAATCTGAATGTCTGTTAATACTATTTTCTGTGTTTCTAATATGTAACATTTCTAGTAACATTCTTTTATTATAATTCTTTTCTGATTGTAAAATTGTTGTGTTTTTAAAATCAGGACGATGATTTTCTTCTATGCAATGTAGAGCTAAAGCGGTTTTTTGAGTATTACCATTATTTAAATCAGATCTATGTCCTGAGATGCGATTACGGAGCTTTTGCATTGAGGTTCCTACATAAACTGATGGACATGATGTCAATCCATCACCTAAACATTTTATCTTATACACTATATTTGATTTGTCTTCTTTTTCTATTTTATCTTTTAATTTTGAGAAAACTGAGTTTCTGAGTGTATTTGCTGATTTAAAGGCTATACGAGTTTTGTCTTTATCTCTAATTGGTGCGTTCAATAAACGATTTGAGAAATTTTGAACATATAAAGCACTTTTATATATTATTTGTTGGTTATCAACATTTTGATTGGGTTGTCTAACAGTATTAAAATAGTTGTTAATAAGTGATCTACTTATTTTTATAGGGAAAGAATTAGAGTATAATGTATCCATTATTATTTCTATATTTTTTTGTCGAAAAATGACATTACTATGGTCTAACTTTAACACTCTATTTATAAAATTTTGTGCTGTATTGATAATGACCTTTTTTGGTTGCTTTGAATTAAAATTAATCAAACGACCTGAAGAGGTTGGTTTTTTATGCCAATCAAAAATAAGATGTCTATTTTTTCTAATAACTTTAACATCAAGATAAGGGAGTATTCCTTCTTTTTCAACTTCAAACGTAAATTGAATTTTAGGATGAAAGGAATTAAGTGCTGTTAAAGTAGAATTTACCTCATTTGATTTGATAATTAAAAATAAATCATCTACATATTTTTTAATAACTTTTGGTGCAAACGTTAATTTCTCTAAAACGTTATCAAGTAACCCTTCCATTACTATATCTGCTAAGATTGGGGATATAGGACTTCCCATAGGTACACCTTGTTTTTGCTGATAAATTGTTTTATTGAATTTTAAATAATTATTATCAATTATGCAAAAACGTAAAAGTTCAAAAAATTGTTTCTTTTGTTATCTTTAATAGTATTCCAACTTTTTTCAACAAATTCGATTGCCATTTGGACTGGAATATTTGTGAAAAGAGAAACTACATCAAAAGAAACCAGTATATCGTTTTCTTCCAAAATAATTGGTGAAACTGTTTCAATAAAATGTTTAGCGTTTTTGACATTATATTTTGAGTTCTCAGTTATTTTATTAAGAATTTTTACGATATATTTTGAAAGCTGATAGCAGGGGACGTTTATAGAAGAGCATATTGGTCGTAAAGGCCAATTATCTTTATGAATCTTAGGTAAGCCATAAATATTTGGACTGTTGGCAGTGTATGTTGTCATACATTTCTTTTCGGATTCATTGATAATTTTTTGATTGAATAAATCTTTTATATACCTATTATTACGAACTTGAAGTTTATTTGTGGGATAATTTCTTAAAATAATATATGTATCTTGATTTGTCATCATATCATTCATCTTATGAAAATATGATTCTTTTAATATTGCAACTGTAACATTACCTTTATCTGCTGGGATAATGCAAATTTCAGGATGTCGTTTAAGAAATTTCTTTGTATCAGAAAATATTTTATTTAAATATTTATCAAATTGAGGAATTGAAACTGACTTCAAATAATTTTGTAATATTTGAGTGAAACATGTTCGTGAAGATTCATGTTCATCCTGTTCTTTAGTTTTAATAATCTCTTCACCATCAGCTATCATTTTAAATATTGGAAAATCAGTCCTATCAATAGGTAACGCAAATTTTGGACCTAATGATAGTAGCCACTTAATATCATCTGGGAATATAACATCGGTTTTGTTTATAAACCAATTTTCTTGAAATCTTATTCTCATGTCTTGTTTGAGTTTTGATTTCATTTGTTCTAATTTACGTTTTTGAATCGTTTTTGTAGCTAAATCAATTTTATTCCGTGTCAGTTCTTGGCTTCTAAAGAAAATTATAAATTCACTAGATTCTAGTTCATTTTTAATTGTAGCTTCTAAACTATTTATTAATTGTTTTTGTTTTCTTAAATCTGATTGTTTTTGGGAGATTGCTAAATTTAAAATTTTGGTATAAAAATTTCTAACTGTTGATGATAGTTTTCCTTTTAAATCTTTATCAGATTGTTCGGGGTTAAATTCAAAAATTGTTGAAACATTTTTAGTTGAATTGACTATAAAATCAGGGATTAAACCGTATTCCCTACATTTGAGGAGAAATATTAAAGAATTTCTATTTTTTATAGTACTTACACTGATCCTGCTATATGTTTTAAGATTAATGCAACATTCAATACCATATCTCCTTCTTATAGATGCATAAAAATCCATTATAATATTGTTACGGTGTGCCCTCCGTTATAATAAATATTTCCTTTCTTCGTGACCTTTCTGTATTTCTAAAAATTATTTGTCCTAATGTGGGCTCAAGGTCAATTGATTGTATTTTATTTTTCGAGTTGTGACGTTTCGGATGTGTTTACACCCTTCTTCAGACCTATTTATAAGAAATAAGAATCAATTTTATAATTCTAATTTACTGCAGTTGTGAGTATAATTCTTTTTTAAATTTGGATGTTGTTGTATGTAGTATGTGTATTAGACTGATTCAAAAAAATGACAATGTCTGCGATTTTCAATGCTACTAGCTTTTTAGTTAGAGTTAAATGAAATAATAATCCTGGCAAAATTTCAGCCCTTTAGGTCAATATTTAGAGGTCGCTCATCGCTACTTTCTGTTTTCCATACAAATCGTATGGGAGCTTCTTTTTGATTCCTTCTTTATTTTATAACTTTAGAAACGGTTATCATACAGAAATGATCAAGGTAGAATCTGAAAGAAGATTTGATGTTCTTTAAAAAAGGTCCTTACTTCTTATCAAATTAATGTTCTCCTTCCAAAGTTATTCAAGGTCAGAGTGGTATTCGTGGTGAATTTCAAAGTTTTTTGGATTCCGTGTTGAAAAAATCAGCTATAATACAAGGTGTTTTACAAAAGTTGTAACAAAAGGCAAGTGCGTGTAAGTTGAACTCAGACAAGAAAAAAATCATTCTAGAGCGGGGGTCTATTTCCCCCCATTTAGGCGGGAGGGGCAATTTTCTAAGAAAACTGGTTTAAAAAAGAAAAAAATATTAAAAATCAACGGCAATACTTATAGTGTCATGCTATTACTTTTTTTAAAGCCAACAATCCATTATTTAATTAACCTTTTAAAAAAAGTAGTTTTTGTAGACAATTTTTGAAAAAATTAGTTTCAAAGCTAAGTTTAAAAACTTAAAAAGTGATTTTATTTTTTAAATATCTTTTTGAAAAATTTTTCGGTATCAAGTACAATTTTTGTTTATGAATTTCAATACCTTAATTAATTTTCAATCAGATGCTGAAAACCACAGGCTAAAATGTTTTGTAGTTTCTGAGAAAATTGAAAATTTAAATACCTACTACTACTACTAGAAATTTGGTGTTTGTAGGAAGGAACAATTTAAATTCCAAGGCGCCAAATAACAAGAAACTTAGTTTTTGCTATTTTCAATTTTCTCAGAAACTACAAAACATTTTAGCCTGTGGTTTTCAGCATCTGATTGAAAATTAAGGAAGGTATTGAAATCCATAAACAAAAATTGTACTTGATACCGAAAAATTTTTCAAAAAGATATTTAAAAAATAAAATCACTTTTTAAGTTTTTAAACTTAGCTTTGAAACTAATTTTTTCAAAAATTGTCTACAAAAACTACTTTTTTTAAAAGGTTGATTAAATAATGGATTGTTGGCTTTAAAAAAAGTAATAGCATGACACTATAAGTATTGCCGTTGATTTTTAATATTTTTTTCTTTTTTAAACCAGTTTTCTTAGAAAATTGCCCCTCCCGCCTAAATGGGGGGAAATAGACCCCCGCTCTAGAATGATTTTTTTCTTGTCTGAGTTCAACTTACACGCACTTGCCTTTTGTTACAACTTTTGTAAAACACCTTGTATTATAGCTGATTTTTTCAACACGGAATCCAAAAAACTTTGAAATTCACCACGAATACCACTCTGACCTTGAATAACTTTGGAAGGAGAACATTAATTAGATAAGAAGTAAGGACCTTTTTTAAAGAACATCAAATCTTCTTTCAGATTCTACCTTGATCATTTCTGTATGATAACCGTTTCTAAAGTTATAAAATAAAGAAGGAATCAAAAAGAAGCTCCCATACGATTTGTATGGAAAACAGAAAGTAGCGATGAGCGACCTCTAAATATTGACCTAAAGGGCTGAAATTTTGCCAGGATTATTATTTCATTTAACTCTAACTAAAAAGCTAGTAGCATTAAAAATCGCAGACATTGTCATTTTTTTGAATCAGTCTAATACACATACTACATACAACAAACATCCAAATTTAAAAAAGAATTATACTCACAACTGCAGTAAATAAGAATTATAAAATTGATTCTTATTTCTTATAAATAGGTCTGAAGAAGGGTGTAAACACATCCGAAACGTCACAACTCGAAAAATAAAATACAATCAATTGACCTTGAGCCCACATTAGGACAAATAATTTTTAGAAATACAGAAAGGTCACGAAGAAAGGAAATATTTATTATAACGGAGGGCACACCGTAACAATATTATAATGGATTTTTATGCATCTATAAGAAGGAGATATGGTATTGAATGTTGCATTAATCTTAAAACATATAGCAGGATCAGTGTAAGTACTATAAAAAATAGAAATTCTTTAATATTTCTCCTCAAATGTAGGGAATACGGTTTAATCCCTGATTTTATAGTCAATTCAACTAAAAATGTTTCAACAATTTTTGAATTTAACCCCGAACAATCTGATAAAGATTTAAAAGGAAAACTATCATCAACAGTTAGAAATTTTTATACCAAAATTTTAAATTTAGCAATCTCCCAAAAACAATCAGATTTAAGAAAACAAAAACAATTAATAAATAGTTTAGAAGCTACAATTAAAAATGAACTAGAATCTAGTGAATTTATAATTTTCTTTAGAAGCCAAGAACTGACACGGAATAAAATTGATTTAGCTACAAAAACGATTCAAAAACGTAAATTAGAACAAATGAAATCAAAACTCAAACAAGACATGAGAATAAGATTTCAAGAAAATTGGTTTATAAACAAAACCGATGTTATATTCCCAGATGATATTAAGTGGCTACTATCATTAGGTCCAAAATTTGCGTTACCTATTGATAGGACTGATTTTCCAATATTTAAAATGATAGCTGATGGTGAAGAGATTATTAAAACTAAAGAACAGGATGAACATGAATCTTCACGAACATGTTTCACTCAAATATTACAAAATTATTTGAAGTCAGTTTCAATTCCTCAATTTGATAAATATTTAAATAAAATATTTTCTGATACAAAGAAATTTCTTAAACGACATCCTGAAATTTGCATTATCCCAGCAGATAAAGGTAATGTTACAGTTGCAATATTAAAAGAATCATATTTTCATAAGATGAATGATATGATGACAAATCAAGATACATATATTATTTTAAGAAATTATCCCACAAATAAACTTCAAGTTCGTAATAATAGGTATATAAAAGATTTATTCAATCAAAAAATTATCAATGAATCCGAAAAGAAATGTATGACAACATACACTGCCAACAGTCCAAATATTTATGGCTTACCTAAGATTCACAAAGATAATTGGCCTTTACGACCAATATGCTCTTCTATAAACGTCCTCTGCTATCAGCTTTCAAAATATATCGTAAAAATTCTTAATAAAATAACTGAGAACTCAAAATATAATGTCAAAAACGCTAAACATTTTATTGAAACAGTTTCACCAATTATTTTGGAAGAAAACGATATACTGGTTTCTTTTGATGTAGTTTCTCTTTTCACAAATATTCCAGTCCAAATGGCAATCGAATTTGTTGAAAAAAGTTGGAATACTATTAAAGATAACAAAAGAAACAATTTTTTGAACTTTTACGTTTTTGCATAATTGATAATAATTATTTAAAATTCAATAAAACAATTTATCAGCAAAAACAAGGTGTACCTATGGGAAGTCCTATATCCCCAATCTTAGCAGATATAGTAATGGAAGGGTTACTTGATAACGTTTTAGAGAAATTAACGTTTGCACCAAAAGTTATTAAAAAATATGTAGATGATTTATTTTTAATTATCAAATCAAATGAGGTAAATTCTACTTTAACAGCACTTAATTCCTTTCATCCTAAAATTCAATTTACGTTTGAAGTTGAAAAAGAAGGAATACTCCCTTATCTTGATGTTAAAGTTATTAGAAAAAATAGACATCTTATTTTTGATTGGCATAAAAAACCAACCTCTTCAGGTCGTTTGATTAATTTTAATTCAAAGCAACCAAAAAAGGTCATTATCAATACAGCACAAAATTGTATAAATAGAGTGTTAGACCATAGTAATGTCATTTTTCGACAAAAAAATATAGAAATAATAATGGATACATTATACTCTAATTCTTTCCCTATAAAAATAAGTAGATCACTTATTAACAACTATTTTAATGCTGTTAGACAACCCAATCAAAATGTTGATAACCAACAAATAATATATAAAAGTGCTTTATATGTTCAAAATTTCTCAAATCGTTTATTGAACGCACCAATTAGAGATAAAGACAAAACTCGTATAGCCTTTAAATCAGCAAATACACTCAGAAACTCAGTTTTCTCAAAATTAAAAGATAAAATAGAAAAAGAAGACAAATCAAATATAGTGTATAAGATAAAATGTTTAGGTGATGGATTGACATCATGTCCATCAGTTTATGTAGGAACCTCAATGCAAAAGCTCCGTAATCGCATCTCAGGACATAGATCTGATTTAAATAATGGTAATACTCAAAAAACCGCTTTAGCTCTACATTGCATAGAAGAAAATCATCGTCCTGATTTTAAAAACACAACAATTTTACAATCAGAAAAGAATTATAATAAAAGAATGTTACTAGAAATGTTACATATTAGAAACACAGAAAATAGTATTAACAGACGTTCAGATTGTGATAGGCTTAGTAATGTTTATGGTCAGTTTACTAATAAATAATATCAAACCATATCTACTTAAATAATAATCAACCCTTAAAATATATACCTATACATATATGAAATATACATACAAATATCTGAGTTTGTTTTCAAAATTAAATCATTTGAATATTTCAATATTCAAAATAACAAACTTCAAGTAACGGATCTCTGATCCTTGAAGTTCAAAAAATATAATTTTCTGGGACTCGGCACTGTCCCAATTAAACACACGAATTCAGTTTTGTATAATAGTATAATATATTTGGTGCGACCGCACTCTACAAAGTTAACAATAAGAATAATCATATCTCAATAGTAAATACATTTTGTTTCTTAGTCTAATTATGCTGACCAGCAGTTCCCATACAGACCGAGTGCAAAGGTGTTTGCTCGGCTCGAGTTTCCCGGTGGGAAACAATCCAAAGTGCGAAGCGGATGCCCGTGTGCATCGTCGACACTTTTTTTATGGTTGGGTCAATGCCTGACCGTGATAACTGCCGCCTCTTCAAATATCTGCGTCCCGCAGATTGCTTGCTGGATGGGGGCAACAACCTGAGCTTTCGTAGATGTCATTGGCCCTTGGGGTAGGTCTAGGTGCTGGTGTCTGTTTCCGACGGAATGAGAATCGAAGCTCCGGGATGTTGGCTTTCCCATAGATCTTCTTCCATAATACACAGATTATAGCTACGATTGATACAACTAAACAGATTTCTGTAAGAATAGAGGAATTAAGGTTCTTTTTAATGATTTTTATAAGTTCGATGTTCTTCATGCTAAGATCATGCACGTATTCCAAGTTTGGTTTAATCTTGTTGACCGTTATGTTCGCCAGGACTGGTGGAAGCGCTTGGGGACTTAACACTGTCTTACTGTAATATGTCTTCTCTTTTATATGGACCATCTCGTTGTCTAGCTGGATCAGGTAGGTACCTTCTAGAGGAATAGAGGAATTTTTATTAAAAATAGACCCATTAAAATTCGTAAGGAAAACTGTATTTTCTCCTATCATTTCTATTATTTCTTCATCTGTCGTTTTGTAATTACATGATGCATTGCCACCCTTAAGAAGTCTGGACATGCAAGAGTTTTCGGGGAGCTTTTTAAGAATGTTTTCTTCACACACGGAGGTGTTACCTATATTAACACAATCTCCATTTAAACCGTAGGTTACGTCATGGCTTAGTAAAAGTCTGGAGTAGTCTAAGTCAATTTGTCTGTTGTTTCTAACTGCTGCACGAACGGTGACTAGGTGATGTACCTTAGGGTCAATTTTTGGTATAGATAATACGTAAAGTAGCAATGTGCCATTACAGTATATTGAAGGTCGTCCGTATTCGACAGCTTCTACAACATTTTGGTAAGGTAGCGTTTCAAGTTCGTTCACTATAGTATTAATTTCCTCTGAGTCCAAAAGATTACTATTTACGATACCACTCTTGGCCATTTGGCAAGCTCTTACTATTTCATTGACTCCTTCTTTTAGAATAAGTATCTTGTCGAGTAAGTCGTGTCTGAGTTTGTCCGTTTCTCCTTTTTGAATAGCGTTATTAAAGCGTTCAATCATCTTGTTAACTTTCCCTGTAATTTCTTGAGTTGTGTCAAATAGTTTTTCGTTTATAATGTACTGTCGGTTGTTGTTTTCTGTGATGTCTCTCTGGTCCTTCAGAAGATTGTCCCAGTCAGTTGCGTCTGGAGAACCACCTATCCATTTCCAAGCAGTTCCTATCCAATTTATTGACCTAATTTTCCTCGTTCTTGCGTCTCTCAATTCAGCAATCCTATCTTTAATCTGATTTAAGTGGTAGCCAAAAATAGGTCTTAATTCTTCGTTATTTAGGTATTTAAACGTTAGCTGTTCTGTCTCTTGTATCAGTGCGTCATATTTTTCTAAGTCAATTAAATGTACCAATTTAAAAACTCCATTTGTTACCCAGGCATTCTTCTCTTTGGTTGTCACCACCGGAGACTCGTAGGCAAATATGTGCAAGGTCTGCATAGGAGTGAAAAGAACTACTAATCTGTAATGTAATTAAAGTTTATTAATCGTGAAGTTACAATTTTATCTTAGAATCTAAAATTAATGTACATAGTGCATTCATAGATTTTTCATTTTTCTTTTATATTTATTCTTAGTTTAAGAATTTTATTAATAGTTTGATACATGCTTTTTCTTTTTTCTTTTTTTTCTTTTATCTCTTTTTTTGTAGGCATAGTTTTTCTTTGATGCTTGATAGGTTAGCTCTCCATTAAATTTTCGGGGTAGTCACTGGATCGGAAGGCTCGTATTGTTCCGCTTTGGCTTGTAAGGTTAAAAATTTTCAAACAGCCTACTAGGGTACGAAGACCAACACCACCATAATTACAATTAAGTAATTTTTAGTGAACCGGCCCCTTGTTTCGTGAGAGCCAACTTCAAGGCATGTTTTGTACATTTTGTATTGTTCTTTTAATGTTCATTTTTTTTTTTTTTATTTGGCTTGTGCCTATTCTTCCCTTTTTTTTTTTTTTTTTTTTTTTATTTGAGGAAGAAAAGAGAACATTTTTGAATATCAGTTTATGAGCATTTAACATTTTTTAAGTGGGCTTTGTGGATTTTTTTACCACTTGATGTCGTTATCGTTACTCGATTATCTCTTGCTACAACCTCTTTTTTATATAAGGGTTTATTCTTGCTTTTTATACCTTTAACAGCAACGTAAACGACATCGCCCTTATTGTATTTCTTTGGTACCACTCTTTTTAAGTTTTTTCGAAGATTCCTAGCTTTCATGTTTTTCTCAATTATTCCCCTTAGATCTTTATTGATTCTTGAACGGATGTTTAAAAGATTCTGATAATTGACTCTTTGGGACCTATTGAAAAATATATCTGTTGGTTTTTTCTTAATAACTGAATGTACTGTGTTGTTGTACCTATCAACAGCTACGTAGACGAGTTCTTTGACCTTTAAGTCTGGGTATTCTGCTCTAAGGCATCGATATATTTCGAGAACCGTAGAGTGAACCCTTTCTATTTGGCCATTGACCTCGCTTCTGTGAGAAGGCGTTAAGTACAATTTCACTCCTAAATTTTTTATAAGGTTCAGGACTATTGGACTAAGGAAACCCCTCTCATTGTCCGTGACTAACATCAAAGGTACTGTAAAGTAATGTAAAATCTTTATCATTTTTGATCTTAAATAAATAGCTGATCTGTCTTTGATATGAAAGAATTTAGAGAATTTAGAAAATTTATCTACCACAGTCAGAAATTTTTCGTTTTGGATCTCCATTATGTCCATGTGGATAATTTCGCATGGATATTTTGGGACGGGTGTAATTTGCAGTTCTGGGTTGTGTGGACTTCTATCGTACTTATTGGAATGACAAATTTCACAGGTGGTGGCATATTTCCTAATTTTTGCCATCATTCGTGGGAAATAGAATTTTTCGAGGATCTGTTCTTTATTTTCTCTTGGGGCTCGGTGAGCTCTTCTATGTTCCTCCTCTATGATGGAGAATTTCCGATCCTCAATAGTGACGTCTTCCACAAGTCTTTGTGTAATCCTTATTTTGTATTTAACGAAATTTTCAAGGTATACACTCTGAAGCAACCCAAGATATGCCTCTGGAATTTTAATTCCATTGATTACATTAGGGTTTAATTTTTTGACGGAGAACCTCTTTGAGTTTGGCCTGGTCCAAGCTCCTCGCGGAGATGACGTGTCGAAGGAAGCCAGGATGAGGTTCGTAGTTGGCATCACAAACACTTTTAGCATCACACATGTCCTTATTAACTCTAAAAACCAATTGGTTCCTGAAGACATTAAGAGGAGCTTCCACGTGTGGTATTAGGTCGCTGTTATCTTGATCAGCACTGTGCATAGTTCCAGACTCACTATCATCTGGGGATTGTTCACAAAGTCCTTCATCAGCAGTAGCTGTTTGTATGTTGTCTGTGTAGTTTTCGTCAGCAGATGCTGTTTGTGTAAGTCCTGTTTCAGTTCGTGCTTCGTTTGCCGTTTCCGTATCTGTTGTGTCAGGGAATGAACTTGCTGTTTCCGTTCGAGAATCTGGGGAATCTGACAAGTGGTTGACCTCTGTTCGGAGCCTTGATAGAGCATCTGCCACGAAGTTTGATTTACCTGGAGTATAAATCAACTCGTAATTGTACTCTTCAATTCTTGCCTTCCAGCGTTTGAGTTTAGCGTTGTAATTTCTATTACTTAGCGTGTATGTCAAAGGCTGGTGGTCGGTGTATATTCTTATTTTTTTCGCTCCATAGAGGTAATTTCTCAAGTTATCAAGTGCCCAAACGATAGCACGTAGCTCTTTTTCATTTGTCGCATAGCCTTCTTCCGTTCGATTTAAGGAACGGGAGATGTATGCAATTGGCTTGTCTTTCCCAGGTTCTCCCTGTGACAACACGGCACCTATGGCATAGTCGGACGCGTCTGTAGTCAGATTGAAGGGTTTGTCGAAGTCTGGAAAAGCAAGTACCTCAGCTGAAGTAAGCAATTCCTTAAGATTTTCAAACGCTTTTAGTGCTGTCTCATCCAGAGTAACAGGAACTTTCTTAGATTGGTTGGCACGTACTTGTGCCAAGTCCCCACGAGTCATATTGGTTAATGGCTTAGCTATCTTGGCGTAATCCTTGATAAATCTTCTATAATATGATGTTAATCCAAGGAAACTTTTTAACTCCTTAAGAGTATTAGGAGGTAAAATTGCCTCGATAGCCTTAACCTTCTTGGGATCAGGAAGAATGCCGTCAGAAGTGACAAGATATCCCAAGAATTCAACACTGGTGGCTAGGAAATTTGTTTTTTCTAGATTAATTTTAAGGCCAGCTTCATGAATTTTGGAGAACACTGTCTCGATGTCCCTCAGATGATCGCTTTCGGATTTGCTAAAAATAATGATATCGTCAATGTAGACGTAGCAAATTCTTCCGATTAATTCCTTGAGGACATCGTCTATCATCCTTTGGAATATGGCCGGAGCGTTTTTCAGCCCGAAAGGTAACCTTAGATATTCAAATTTTCCGTTCATCGTGGAAAATGCTGTTTTGGGGATATCTTTTTCCTTCATGGCTATCTGATGAAAGCCTGAAGTAAGGTCTATTGTGGTGAAAAATCTGGCATCGCCAAGACTTGCAAGTGTACTATTTATGTCTGGGATGGGGTATGTATCGAAAATGGTTACGGCGTTCAGACGCTTGAAATCTATAACCATCCTATACTGTTTTTCCCCGTCCGGCTTAGGCTTTTTTGGAACAACCCATAAAGGTGAGTTATATGGGCTTTTTGACGGGCGAATGATGTTTTCGGCCAGAAGCTCGTTGACCTGCCTTTCGACCTCTTCTCGCATGCAAGCGGGGTAAGCATAGCTCTTGGTGTATATCGGCTCATCCGTTGTGGTCCGTATTTCGGCCCTTATATTGGTCTTTACCTCTTCGTTGGTAACGGGGCCAAATAAGTGACTGAATTTATTAATAATAGATTTAAGTTTAATTTTGGAGGGTTCGCTTATATTTTCGTTAAGGATAGCTAAAGAACTTATAAAACTAGAGTGTTTGTTCAGCAAAGGAATCTTTATACCTGGGTGTATGATTAATTCATTTTTTTCTCTGTCAATTATAGCCCTGAGCTCTTTAAGGGTGTCATCGCCGATTATACCATCGAACGAATCCAAGTTTGGTAACACAAAGAAAGTTACGTCTAAATTGCACCCAAGGAAAGAAAAGAATTTTCCACTGATTTTGTTGTTAACCAGTATCTTTCCAGCGGGGCTAGTTACGTGGAAAGGTTTATCTACAGATTGAGATACGGGTGCTAGGTCGGATCTGATAAAATTCTTGTTTGCACCCGTGTCAACAAGAAAATGTAAGATTTTCCCATCCCTTGTACCATACTCTATGTATGGTACGCTGGAAATGAGGCTCCTAGCATAAAATTTCCCTCTTGCTCAGCCCCAATCGAGCCGGATGTGCTTGGTTCATCAGCATTAACTGTTGCATCTGCAATTGCATGGTGCAGTCTTTGTTGCTTCCAAGGATAGTTGTGTGAATCCGAAGCCTCGCGCTTGAACGGGTTATTTGGGCTGTTCATGTAGTTCACGTTTCCTGTTTGCACGGAACCCAGCTCCATTTTAACTGGAGGTTTCGGTCCAGTTGGCCTCGGTGGTGGATGGGACTGTCTGCTCCTAAAGCTTGGTATCCACGACGAGTTTCGCTGTTGACCATGCGAACTTCTGTTGTTGGGAAACCTGGTCAATTGCTGTTGACCATATCTGCTCATGGTGTTAGGGTATTTGTCAAAGTTATTTCCTGAGGGAGAGGGTACCTTATCAGAGTTAAAATTATAATGTACAGGGGCGGAAATCATGTTTGATGCCTGTATATGCACCGAACTATTTCTAAAATTTAAATTTTGCATTTCGAGGCATGCTGAGTATGCCTCAGGAAGAGTTTTAGGCTTCTGAATTATTAGAAGCCGTGAAAGATCTCCACTCAATCCTCTTATGAAAACATCTAATGCCCTATCGCGGTAAGTTCCCACGAGAGCATCAGCGGTTTCGCACGAATATGCCTCACATCTTATTTTATTAATAATTAGTGAGAATTGGTGGTTTACCGTCGCATAAAAATCGTCCACCCTTGAGCTACCTTGTTTTAGTGAATTTAGTTGGTGTTCAAGGGTTCTTATGTCCCTCTTATCCGCATAATGGAGGGACAGCACCCTTTTGATTTCGTCCCACTCCCCGTCAAAGATATTATATGAAACTAGGGCGGCATCAGCCTTGCCCCTTATCTTCTGCCTAATGTGTTGGAGTATTGCTCTATATAGAGGCTTACCCCGAACAATTTCGTAATCTTTTAGAACTGTTTCTATGCTATGTACCCAAGACACATATTGCACTGGGTTTCCCTCAAATACCTGTATTTCCTTTACAGGATCGGGTAATTTCGCAATCTCCCTAAGTTCTGATTCAGTATTTGGGCCACGAAGAGGCTCTTTATGTACAGGAGATTGAGTTGATATCCCAATCGAATTCCTATCTTCCATTTGCTTAATTTTGTTCCCAATGGAATCCAACTGTTTTACCATTGATTCTATGGCGTTCCTACCCCCGTATTGTTCAATCTGAACAATACGCGTTTCAAACCCTCGCAACTGGTCAAGGACAGAGTTAACTGCTCCTGTCAGTTGTGTAACTGAAACCTGAATTTCTTCCATTTTGAGTGGTACCAGAAATAAATTTAATTAATTTTATGTTAAATTAGCTTGCTCTTTTCTTTCCCTTTATAGGAAACTGCCTTTATTAATTGTTATAATATGTGTATGTACTTTTTGTTCGATTCAATTTGAATTTCAGAAAATTTTTATTATTTTTTTTTTTTATTTTAATTAAATATATGTATTTTGTATATACATATGTATGTAACGAGTAAGTATATGTACTTTTATATTCAATTCGATTTAATTTTGAGGAAAATTTAAATAAATTTAGTTAAATAAATATAGGTGTAAATGACACAAAATGTTATAATTTTTACTACTTATTCTTACATAACAAATGGCAGCATCTTTTCCTTAAAGTTGTGTTTCAAAGTTGATTCTTAAAGTTGATTTTTAGAGTTGGTTTTTAAAGTTGATTTTTACAGTTGATTTTAGCCTTCACCTTCCTATATTTAGGTATTTGCCTCTCGGATATTTCAGCACAGAGTAATTGTTTCATAAATGTTATTCCACGATTATAGTTTTGTGTACTTTTGTTTAATTAATTATTCGTGATTTTATTTGTTCTGGTCACTTTTGCTTCTTTGTAACTTTGTTAGAAAATATTCACTTTTTCTATATTATTATTTGTTCTGATCACATTCACTTCAATTTATATATATTTTTTTCCTATTTTATGTAAGAAAAGATTCACTTTTTCCAGGATAATTTTAGTATATAATAATATTTTACAGGACGGTCGGGTCCCTGGTCGGGCGCCAGTAACGGATCTCTGATCCTTGAAGTTCAAAAAATATAATTTTCTGGGACTCGGCACTGTCCCAATTAAACACACGAATTCAGTTTTGTATAATAGTATAATATATTTGGTGCGACCGCACTCTACAAAGTTAACAATAAGAATAATCATATCTCAATAGTAAATACATTTTGTTTCTTAGTCTAATTATGCTGACCAGCAGTTCCCATACAGACCGAGTGCAAAGGTGTTTGCTCGGCTCGAGTTTCCCGGTGGGAAACAATCCAAAGTGCGAAGCGGATGCCCGTGTGCATCGTCGACACTTTTTTTATGGTTGGGTCAATGCCTGACCGTGATAACTTTCATTTTGTTTGAAATTTATTTTCAAACATTCAAAGCAAAAACAAAAATAAGGATACGCCCATTATTTTAAAACGTCTTTTTCAAGATATTTTAAAGAAACTGATACTAACACAAATAAGAATCAATTTTATAGTTCTTATTTACTGCAGTTGTGAGTATAATTCTTTTTTAAATTTGGATGTTTGTTGTATGTAGTATGTGTATATGTTTTTATTTAAAATTTTCTTATAAATAGGTCTGAAGAAGGGTGTAAACACATCCGAAACGTCACAACTCGAAAAATAAAATACAATCAATTGACCTTGAGCCCACATTAGGACAAATAATTTTTAGAAATACAGAAAGGTCACGAAGAAAGGAAATATTTATTAATAAAAGATATTGGATAACTTGAGAAATTTGTTAGGTACAAGGCTAAAACTTAGTGTATGCTTTATTCGTGAACAGATTTGTCAAAAAATAAAGATCAGAGAATATTTTCGCAATTCTAGGGTTGCCAAATATAAATATTATAAAATTGACAAAACTGAAACACCAACCTACCTATAGTTTTCGCACATAGGTAAGCTTACCATCTTGTATATAAAAAAACATACTTGATGAGTTGGACGGTCAAAAGCTCCTCCCAGACGAGCGTAAGCTTTAAAAATTGGTGTTATAAGAAATCTCCTTTCTTGATTTTTCTTAAATTTAAAAAAACTGTCAACATTGCAAACCTACCCGCACAAAGCTAATTTTTACATATATGTAAATTAATCTTCTTGTATTTATGAATTTATGTATTTATGAAAAACATTCTAAAAGTAGATTTGTTACATTTGGAAGTTATTTTACATTTTGAAAAAAAAAATAGGTGGCAACCCTAGAATTGCGGAAATATTCTCTGATCTTTATTTTTTGACAAATCTGTTCACGAATAAAGCATACACTAAGTTTTAGCCTTGTACCTAACAAATTTCTCAAGTTATCCAATATCTTTTATTAATATTTAAGAGTTTTAGGCTCGTGTGGCAAGCACTTTCGACCGCCAAACCCCTCTGGCATAATTT
Source organism: Dasysyrphus tricinctus (assembly GCA_963921185.1). Classification (NCBI taxonomy): domain Eukaryota; kingdom Metazoa; phylum Arthropoda; class Insecta; order Diptera; family Syrphidae; genus Dasysyrphus; species Dasysyrphus tricinctus. The sequence goes on from OY992534.1 coordinate 42,567,375, forward strand.
TTTTCATGCATAAGAATGTATGAACTAAATTATAAATAAGTTTCAGCCTTGTGCGAGTAGGTTAATTTTGACCCTCTTTTTACATTTTGAAAAATTCAGATGGCAACCTTTCGACCGCGGCAACCCTGCCAGACCGTGTTTTTCATACTTAACTAGTCCCAAATCAAGCATACACAAAGTTGTAGCCTTGTGTCTAGTAGTATAGTCAAAGTGGCTGGTAGCTCTCCGGCTATAAACAAGCACCCCAAAAGTGAGGTAGGCTTGCTACACAACCGTTAAGGCTCTCCCAAACCAACGCGATTTCGTAGCGAATCATTCGCAAAGACATTTTTTTGTTGTTGTTTAGCATTGTGTATCTTTCATATTTTATGTTATTGTGAATGATTTCGCGTCGAGGGCGAATGATTCGCGTTGGTTTGGGGGAGCCTTTAAGGAAAAGCTTATTTATCTTATGAACGGCTATAACGGTTTTAATTATAAAAATTAGTATATTATTTTAGGTATTATATTACTGTTTGGTAATACAAAATTTACCAAAAGCTATTATTAACGGTACCTGCCATATAACGGTTTTTATAATTTTCAATTTTCTCATTAACGGCTTAACCGAATTCAATCAAATTTTGCATGTCAAAATTTTCTCACTTACGAATTCAATCAAATTTAGCATGTCAAAATTTTGGAAAACCGCTCCAACGAAATTAAATTTTTGTTTGCATGTATTCATCTTTTTTCAAGTATTTTATCAAATTGCATACTTGTTTTAAAGCTCTAAGCTATTTTTCGAGTTGTTTATACAATAAAGAACAAAAGAACGATTTTAATGTTTTTTTATTTTTTTTTTATATTTTGTTCAAAATTACTAGAGCTGGATACCAGAAAAGTTGGTGATGGTTCTAAATAAACTCATTCCCTAAATATTCTTTCTGCTAAAGAGAGAAAAACTGAAAATTTCATCGAAATCGATAAAGTCCGTTTCCGTGAAATCAATTACAAGAACAATTGTTTGTTAATAATAAATAAAAGTCTCGGCAATTTTCGGTCCAAAAAGTATGGTATTGGTATCGGCTCGGTATAGTTTCGGATGCTTTGGAACTGGTATCGTCTCGGTATCGGAAACCGATGAATGAATTTATGTTTAGTATTTAATTTTTATCATTTTAAATGGTGGGGCTGACATTTTGACAGATAATAGAAATTATTGATTTGAATATGATTACCAAATTAGAATCCTAAAATTCTATTGAACGGAGATAACGGCAATATTTGAGCGCTATAACATATGAACTCATATCTGTTGAGTGCTTGAATGGATTAGGTACTTCGGCTTTTATTAATTTCGCATAGGTATAAATAAAATTATGGTTATTTTGATACTCATTTTTATTATCCTTTTTCAAAATCTGTATGATGCAAAGCAATATTATTTTTCTGAAATCTTAACATACCTACCTACCTACTAATCTTAAAAATACGACAAGTTACATGCACCTACGTATCTAACTATCTATGTACATATGTACCTATGCTGCCGTGTTAAGAAGAAAAAACGAAACTGACATTTTGGCTATTTTGAGTTAGAGCCAGTTTTGACGTCCTTGGTAGGGTTATTTTTTTTATTGTTTAGTAATAAAATCATTATCTTGCCTTTTAAGTGGTTAAAAACGCTTACGAAATAGGTATGACGTATGTACAAAAAACCAAGCTTTTTTAATATAAATTGACGTATCTGCATGCTTTTTTAAGATAAATTGACGTATCTGCATTTTTCATAAGAAAAATAAACGTAACTACCAAACAAATATTCGTAGATTTGGAAAGGAAAATTATTTACTTGCAGATACGGCAGATAGTCTTAAGATGAAAGTTATTTAACAAGACTTCTATTAAATGTAATTAAATGAGTTTTTGATCTAAAATTAATAATTTGATTACTTATCATTTCCTTAAAGTGTGAAACAAATTCATCCAAAAATAAAAAAGTTACGTACATAAACAGAAAAACGCATTTAACTCGAAATGCCCAAAATACAGATACGTTTTTTCTTCTTAACACGGCAGTATGTACGTATCACTTTTTTCCTAATACATAATTCTACCAAAGTAGGGATACCCACCTACCTATTGAAAAACAAAAAAATAGAAATGCCTGCCTAAATTAAAAAGCAATGCGTTATCACGTATATATATAAAAAAAAATCACAAGTTATGAAATATGAATTCACTTGTAAATAAATTAATTAAAATGGATTTCCTTTAATTTCACAAGGAATACAAACTAACCAACATTGTTCGATGTATATATACATAGAATATACCTACCTCACAAAAAACAAACACAATAAGAAAATCCTTACTACCTTCCTTTTATTCAAAGATCGCTACCAACAACAATAATGATACCGCATGTCTATCTATACAGATACACATCATCATCATGAACACACAATTAAAGGATAAGCAAAAAACTAAAAAAAAACAACCACCGACAGCAGCAAGTGTCCTCCACACGCCACCAAAAAGCTGGAATCTCTTCATAAAAAAATTCAATTTATGTACCTACCTACTTATACGTCATTTATACTATTCCTGTCCTTGAGATATACATTTTGAAGAGATTTCAAATTTTAAATTGTAACCACAGAGATTTTCCGCTCTCGCTCTTAAAATTGACCAGTGCAACATTTAGCAACATGTTGTCGTATCTGATATCAGATACGGCCGATTATTTGTTGGGCTCACTTTCGTTCTACTGGATGCGACATCTTTGTATTATATTATCTTTGCTTATAGCCTATTGAATAGACCTTTTAAAAAGAAACAATTACGTGCAAGGGTTTTTATTTTTGAATAAGTTTGTTTGGCCCAAAAGCATGCTTAAAACCGAAAATGCTACTAAATTCACCCATGCGTTTCTGAGAGAATGGTCACACTGGCCACTTTTCAGTATTTTTGGTATAACTCGAAAACTAAGCCGAATTTAACAATTTTACATATAATACTTTTTGTTCAAAATTAAATTTTCTATCGAAATGGATAGTTTGGAAAATTAAAAAAAAAATAAAGCAGGAAAAGTAAACAAAAACCAACATAAAACAAATCGAAAAATCAAAGATTTTTAAATTTTTTTCTAAATTACGCATAACTTTTTTCGGAGCAAAGATACGCTCAAGACATTCATGAACAAAGTAATCTTGAGTCTTACGGCTTTAATATGACATGTTAAAAAAGCCATATTATTTAAAAATTGACAGAGATATAGCCATTCAAACTTTACCATTTCGTTCGGTCTGTAGGTCTGAACGCATTTAAAAACAGCCGAAAAACGAAATTGCGAACTTACATCCTTTTTATAAATTCTCTATAGTTCTAATGTCATATTATATCAAAATTTTGATCTCGAACATTTTAACGAAAGTGAAATTTGCCATATTGTACCGAAAAAGGGACTTTCGGGCCAAAACTGAGAAAAATTATAAAAAATGATAAGGTTTGAATGGGAATATCTCTGTCAATTTTGAACAAATATTAATTTTTGAACATGCCATATTAAGGCCTTTAGTCTCTACTTTGTTTTTTCCGTGCATGTATTGACTCTATCTTTGCTTCAAAAAAAAGTTATGCACAATTTATTAAAAAATTTAGATATCCTTGATTTTTTGATTTTTTTTATGTTGGTTTTTGTTTACTTTTCCTGCTTAAATTTTTTCGTAAAATTTTTTAACTATCCATTCCAATAGAAAATTTAATTTTGAACAAAAATTATTATCTGTAAAATTGTCCAATTCCGCTTAGTTTTCAAGTTATACCCAAAAATACTGAAAAGTGGCCAGTGTGACCATTCTCTCAGAAACGCATGGGTGAATTTAGTAGGATTTTTGGTTTTAAGCATGCTTATGGGCCAAACAAACATATTCAATAATAAAAACCCTTGCACGTAATTGTTCCTTTATACCTCTCATTTTCCGGTCTATTCAATAGGCTATTAGGTAATTATCACGCAAACAAATATTATTATTGGACTTACGAAAAAGTTTGTAAGCTTTGTTTTTCTTATTTGATAAGTTTCTTAATCTATTATTGAACCAGACCGGTTTTGAATTTTTCCGAATTTGAACTTTAGGAATATATAGATCTATAGCTTCTTGTAATGCTCTGTACAGTAAATTATAGGCATCAGGTAGAGGATCATTTATAAAAATGGAGCTTCAAGGAAAGGCATTTATAAAATTATTTATTGAATTAAAATCACCATTTTTGTAATCATATTTTGCTAAGTCACGAATGGAAGGTTTAAAATAGGAATAAGATTTAAAATTAATACAAAGCGCTAAATGATGAATTGTATTCAAAAATAATGGACAAATACTTTTATTAATATAAGTAGAGAGTTCTCTATCTACGAAAACAAGATCAAGTATTCGATCTAAATTATTTCTAAATTTATTAATTTGACCAAGATCTAATTCAGCAAGGGAATCAATAACTAAGGATTCATGATCATTATTAACATTAAAAGGGATGAGACATAGCTCATCAGGGTCGAGAGTCCAATTTACATTGCATAGGTTAAAATCACCCAAAATAATTGAGTGTTGATTTGAATTTAAAGTATTTAAAACAACACGAGTATTTTTAATATGTAAATTATATAATTCAAGTGAACTACCTGGTGGTATATAGTTAAGTTGTTGATAGAAACACATACAGCAAGTTGATCAACGTCTAATTGAGATGAGTCAGACGGTAAGTTTATTTTTCGAGATGAAAAAGACGAACGCACAGCAATCAAAACACCTCCTCCTCTTGACTGTTTCGTTTTCGTCACACTACGATCTTTACGAAAAACCGAGAATAAATTTTCATTGAATAGTTCAGAATTTAAATAATTATCGTTAAGCCAGGTTTCAGTAAATGCAAAAAAGTCGTATTGTGAAGAAGATGAACTCATATGCAACTTATTAGTTTCTGTGCGAAGGCCACCAATGTTTTGATAGTAAAAGAGAAAGTTATTTTTTGTATTTGGATTTCCATTGTTAAACGTTAAATGTCCACTAACGTTATCGAAAGAGCTTTGTCGTTTTTTGGAAGTTCAACAAACTCTTTGACCCTCACTGCATAAGGCCAAATAGAAGAGTCATTTAGAAGACTTTCAAAGTTTTCAGCAGGCACACACAATTTAAAGTTGACAAACTTTACTTCAGTCAGAGGCATGTCTTTTTTAACAAGTCTAAAACATTTAATTAGATTGGCAGGAATGCATGTCTTTGATACTATATAATTGATGATATCGTCAGGTTCGGTATTAGGATGAAATTTCGAGATATGAATCCATTTCGAAGCGTATACTACATTTAATGAAGAATTAAAATCAGCTCCCACCAAAACAGGATGAGTTCTATGATTGGATTTGATTAGATTAGATTTTGATTTGTTTTTATTTGAGTTTATTTTAGAACCACCAGCCATAAAGCTTTGTTTCGAGGCAGTTAATTTAGAAGCAGCTAATTTAGCCGCAGTCAATTGAGCATCATCATGAGAATTTGAAGGATAAATGTTTTCATAATCAAGAAATATAACATCAGAAAAGTCTGTAGTATTAACACCCACAGCTTCATCCAAATCGCCAAGATTCGCAATAGCCACATCAGTAATTACAACATCTGAAGGACTAGCAACAGCCACATCAGCAACACCAACTTCCGCAACACCAACTTCCGCAACACCAATTTCAGCAACACCAGCATCCGCATGAGCAATATCTGTAGGACAAACAACAGCCACATCAGCATCACCAACTTCCGCAACACCAATTTTCGCAACAACAGCATCCGCAACACCAGCTTCTACAGCAACGACATCAGTTTCACCGACATCATCAGCATCAATAATGTAAACATCAGCTGAGGCAACACTATCCTCAATCCTATGTACTGTAGAAGCAAAGATAATATAATACAAAGATGTCACATCCAAGAGAACGAAAGTGAACCCAAAAAATAATCGGCCGTATCTGATATCAGATACGACAACATGTTACTAAATGTTGCATTGGTCAATTTTAAGAGCGAGAGCGGAAAATCTCTGTGGATACAATTTAAAATTTGAAATCTCTTCAAAATGTATATATCAAGGACAGGAATAGTATAAATGACGTATAAGTAGGTGTAGGTACATAAATTGAATTTTTTTATGAAGCGATTCCAGCTTTTTGGTGGCGTGTGGAGGAGACTTGCTGCGGTCGGTGGTTGTTTTTTAGTTTTTTTGCTTATCCTTTAATTGTGTGTTCATGATGATGATGTGTATCTGTATAGATAGACATGCGGTAACATTATTGTTGTTGGTAGCGATCTTTGAATAAAAGGAAGGTAGTAAGGATTTTCTTATTGTGTTTGTTTTTTGTGAGTAGGTATATTCTATGTATGAACAATGTTGGTTAGTTCGTATTCCTTGTGAAATTAAAGGAAATCCATTTTAATTAATTTATTTACATTATTTTTTTGTTTTTAATAGGTAGGTAGGTATCCCTTCTTTGGTAGAATTATGTATTAGGAAAAAAGTGATACGTACATACTGCCGTGTTAAGAAGAAAAAACGTATCTGTATTTTGGACATTTCGAGTTAAATGCGTTTTTCTGTTTATTTACCTAGGTACCTTTTTTTATTTTTGGATGAATTTGTTTCACACTTTAAGGAAATGATAAATAATCAAATTATTAATTTTTGATCAAAAACAAATTTAATTATATTTAATAGCAGTCTTGTTAAATAACTTTCATCTTAAGACTATCTGCCGTATCTGCAAGTAAATAATTTTCCTTTCCAAATCTACGAATATTTGTTTGGTAGTTACGTTTATTTTTCTTACGAAAAATGCAGATACGTCAATTTATCTTAAAAAAGCATGCAGATATGTCAATTTATATTAAAAAAGCTTGGTTTTTTGTACATACGTCATACCTATTTCGTAAGCGTTTTTAACCACTTAAAAGGCAAGATAATGATTTTATTACTAAACAATCAAATAATAACCCTACCAAGGATGTCAAAAGTGGCTCTAACTCAAAATAGCCAAAATGTCAGTTTCGTTTTTTCTTCTTAACACGGCAGCATTGGCACATATGTACATAGATAGTTAGATACGTAGGTGCATGTAACTTGTCGTATTTTTAAGACTAGTAGGTAGGTAGGTATGTTAAGATTTCAGAAAAATAATATTGCTTTGCATCATACAGATTTTGAAAAAGGATAATAAAAATGAGTATCAAAATAACCATAATTTTATCTATACCTATGGGAAATTAATAAAAGCCGAAGTACCTAATCCATTCATGCACTCAACAGATATGAGTTCATATGTTATAGCGCTCAAATATTGCCGTTATCTCCGTTCAATAGAATTTTAGGATTCTAATTTGGTAATCATATTCAAATCAATAATTTCTATCATCTGTCAAAATGTCAGCCCCACCATTTAAAATGATAAAAATTAAATACTAAACATAAATTCATTCATCGGTTTCCGATACCGAGACGATACCAGTTCCAAAGCATCCGAAACTAAATATACCGAGCCGATACCAATACCATACTTTTTGGACCGAAAATTGCCGTGACTTTTATTTATTATAAACAAATAATTGTTCTTGTAAATGATTTCACGGAAACGGACTTTATCGATTTCGATGAAATTTTCAGTTTTTCTCTCCTTAGCAGAAAGAATATTTAGGGAATGAATTTATTTAGAACCATCACCAACTTTTCTGGTATCCAGCTCTAGTAATTTTGGACAAAATATAAAAAAAAAATAAAAAAAAGCATTAAAATCGTTCTTTTGTTCTTTTTTTTTTTTACACTATCAGATCTTTGCCGAAGAGAGCTTAGTACAAGCAACATCTTGCGACCAAAGAATTGCCAAACACAAATTAAGTGCTTATCAGGCTCATCACTTAGTGTAGGTAGTGTTTAGTTAGTAAGCAACAAACTACTTAAAACATACACTTAACAAAATAAAATCAAAAACAATAGTTATAAAATAACAAATAAAATGACATTGAAAAAATTAACAATTATTACAAACATTTAAGAGCGTGGTACACTGGTCTTCAATGAAGCTTTGAGTCTATTCTTACTTATATTAAAATCAAAAAAATTAGAGTTCAAATTCAGAATGTTGCACATGCGGGTAAAAGGCTCATGCATTCCATAATTGGTACGGTGTTGAGATATATGCATTAGTTCTAGACTACTAGTGTTGTGACCTCCCCCACGGTAGTTAAGGCTAGTACAAGATAATAAATCAGGTGCATCAATAACGCCCGTTAAAAGTTGATGAATAAATACAATATCATTATTAATTCTCCTTTGTGCCAAAGTTTGAATCTGAAGAAGCTTAATCCGGTGTTCGTAAGGAGGAAGATTATAAGGATCGGACCACGGTAGTCCTTTCAAGGCGAAACGTATACAATTACGCTGTACTGCTTCTAGTCTATTCTTATGGACATCGTAAAAAGGAGTCCATACCTGTGATGCGTATTCAAGATGAGGGCGAACAAGACTGTTGTAGAGAGCGAGGGTAACATAAGGATCCTGAAATTCCTTAGACCAACGTTTAACAAACCCTAACATAGAGTTTGCCTTGTTGACTATTAAATTTATATGCTTCGTAAAATCAAGATTAAAAGTAAAATGAACCCCTAGGTTTTTGAAACTATCAACACGACGCAATGTGTGCTGCGATATTTCATAATCAAATGAACTAGGAACTTTTTTTTTAGAAAAAATGATCGCCTGACATTTAATAGGGTTGAGATTTAAACCGTTTTTACTACACCAATTAACAAAACTGTTAATATCTTCTTGCAAAAGTAAACGATCACTCACAGATTTGACGCGTTTGAAAATTTTCATATCATCCGCAAAAATTAGAATTTCACTATAACGTATATAGAGGGATACGTCGTTGATAGCTAGGATAAAAAGAAGTGGGCCCAAATGACTACCCTGGGGAACTCCAGATTTGGCAAAGAAAGGGTTGGAGACAGAGCTCCGAAATCTAACTTGATAGAATCTATTATGGAGATAAGAAGAAACCCAATTGATGAGTTTAGGAGGGAAGCCAAACACCTTTAACTTAAACGTGATGATATCGTGTGAAAGTTGATCGAAAGCCTTAGAAAAATCTGTATAGATGCAGTCGAGTTCTTGACCATGTTCCAACGCAGTTGAGCACTTGTGCAAGAATGCAAGTAAATTGGTTATCGTCGATCGCTTTTGCATGAATCCATGTTGTTGATTGCAAATTATATTCTTACAGTTGAATGTCAAACTATCGCACATTACTTGCTCAAAAAGCTTAGGAATGCAAGATAGCTTGGAGATTGGCCTGTAATTGCATATATCAGATCTGTTACCCTTTTTAAAAACTGGTGTAATAACTGCTTTTTTCCAAATACTTGGAAATTTACCGGAGCTAAGTGATAGGTTAAACAAATGAAAAAGAGGGGGTGCTAATATTGATTTACATTTCTTCAAGATTATTGGTGGGATGCCATCAGGTCCAGATGAGTAATCATCATGAAGTAAGGACATATAATGTAAAATTTTTTCGATTATAATTGGGATATTATTGAAGGTAGTTTGTGGGCAGTCTTTTAAGTAGAGAAAAAAGTTCTCATCAACATCGACAGGGGTATCAACGAAAGACTGGCGAAAGTTGTTGGCAAACGCATCACAAATATCCGGAGAACTATTTAAAATAATATTATTATAAGTAAAATTGACTGGATAGCCATCAGATTTCTTTTTCAAGTTTACAAAATTCCAAAAACTTTTGGGGTCAAGTTTGAGGGAACTTTCCATTTTTTTAAGATATTCAGTGTATAAATGATTGGAGAGGTTTTTAAACTCATCAAACAAGGAAATATACAATTCTCGGTCCTGAAGGGACATACTTTTTATGAAGTTCTTCCAAGCTCTGTTTCTTTTATTACGAAGAATTTTGAGTTCTTTCGTATACCATGGATGGCAGAAGCTAGAGTATTTGGGTATTTTGTGTGGAACTATGTCATTAATACAGTTGGTCAATACTTGATAAAAGTATGAAACTGCAAGGTCAATGTCGCCTGAAACTGGTATATTTTCAATACCAGATGCACTTAAATGCTCAGAAAGCAACTGAAAGTTAGCTTTCCGAAAGTCAAAAGAATATGAACAGTCTTGTGAATTACTATTATTTAGTAAATGCCCGTCCAAGTCAAGAAAAATGTCAAGAGGAGGATGGTATTTATCTATGTTTGATATTGCAGTAGTAGACTCTACCACTACAGTACTAACAGCGTCAGATGAGAAAACTAAATCGAGTATTCGATTTAAAGAGTTTTTAATACAGCTTATTTGCTGTAAGTCCGTAGATATAATATGGTCTAACAGTTGAAGCTCCTGTTGAGATGAAGTCAACGATGCTTCAAAGTAAGACTCGTCTTCTGAGGGAATCCAGTCAATGTATGGAAGGTTAAGGTCGCCTAAGAGAGTAATAATACTATCAAATCCAGCAACGTCAATAATATAGTCGAGAGCAAGGGAAAGCTCAACATATACTGAAACTGAACTTTTGGGGGGGATATAGACATTTAGAATGAATAAATCTTTTGAATGCATGGATATTTTGATGCAGACAAGTTCTATTGAAATATTAAAAGGAAATATGATAGGAGTTGTGTTGAAATGATTTCTAATCGCAATTAAGAAACCACCTCCTACTAAATTTGTATTATCCACATGACGGTCTTTCCTGTAAACTATGAATTCTTGATCAAATAGTTCTGTGTCTAAGATCGTGTCATTAAGCCATGTTTCAGTGAAAGCAAATAAATCATAAGGAAAAGCTAGGGAGTTTTGAAAGATTTTGGCAGTTTTACTGCGAAGCCCTCTTACGTTTTGGTAGTAGAGGGAGAACCTACTAAGTTTTTTGCATTTAAATTATTATTATTGTTTGCAATCTTTCTTTGCCTAGGAGGGATTGTAAATTCTTTTACCAATGTATTAGGAGGCCAAGAGCTATTCAAAATTGAATCGAATAATGAGAAGGGAGCTGTAATTTTGAACGATGAAACGAAACTTATTGTATCTCTTTATTGTATAAACAACTCGAAAAATAGCTTAAAGCTTCAAAACAAGTATGCAATTTGATAAAATACTTGAAAAAAGATGAATACATGCAAACAAAAATTTAATTTCGTTGGAGCGGTTTTCCAAAATTTTGACATGCTAAATTTGATTGAATTCGTAAGTGAGAAAATTTTGACATGCAAAATTTGATTAGATTCGGTTAAGCCGTTAATGAGAAAATTGAAAATTATAAAAACCGTTATATGGCAGGTACCGTTAAAAATAGCTTTTGGTAAATTTTGTATTACCAAACAGTAATATAATACCTTAAATAACATACTAATTTTTATAATCAAAATCGTTATAGCCGTTCATAAGATAAATTAGCTTTTCCTTAACGGTTGTGTAGCAAGCCTACCTCACTTTTGGGGTGCTTGTTTATAGTCGGAGAGCTACCAGCCACTTTGACTATACTACTAGACACAAGGCTACAACTTTGTGTATGCTGGATTTGGGACTAGTTAAGTATGAAAAACACGGTCTGGCAGGGTTGCCGCGGTCGAAAGGTTGCCATCTGAATTTTTCAAAATGTTAAAAGAGGGTCAAAATTAACCTACTCGCACTAGGCTGAAACTTATTTATAATTTTATGCCAGAGGGGTTTGGCGGTCGAAAGTGCTTGCAACACGAGCCTAAAACTCTTAAACATTAATAAAAGATATTGGATAACTTGAGAAATTTGTTAGGTACAAGGCTTTATACTTTATTCGTGAACAGATTTGTCAAAAAACAAAGATCAGAGAGTATTTCCGCAATTCTAGGGTTGCCACCTATTTTTTTCAAAATGTAAAATAACTTCCAAATGTAACAAATCTACTTTTAGAATGCTGATTTTTGAATTTATAATAACTTATGTCTTTTTGTACATGAAGAAAAAAGATGCCAGACCAGTTTGGTGGACCCTTTGTAGGGTAGGTTTGCAATTTTGACAGTTTTTGAAATTTAAGAAAAAGTAAAAAAGGATATTTCTTATTATACCAACTTTTGAAACTTTAGGCCCGTCTGGCAGGAACTTTCGACCGTCCGTCCGGTCTGATATATTTTTTTTCATAATTCATCATCATCGTGTCCTGTATCCCCGGCTGGGGCATAGGGCGTCAACAAAACGTCTCCATCCTTCACGGTCTGCTGCAAGGTACTTAAGCTGTGGCCACGTCTTTCTCTGGGATTCTGCTTCCGCTAAGACAGTTGATTTCCATGTTGTTCTTGGTCTTCCAACCCGCCGTGCACCCTGAGGATTCCATTCAAAGGACTGCTTTGCAATTTCATCGTTTGGTTTCCTCAGTGTGTGACCAATCCAACGCCATTTACGCTTTCTTATGTCGACGTCCAGCCGCTCTTGACTTGTCCTGCGCCACAATTCCTCATTTGATATTATTTGTGGCCAGCGAATCTTTAGGATGTGGCGAAGACAGCGATTCACAAAAGCCTGCAATTTCTTCGAAATGGTAGACGTGACTTTCCAGGTTTCACAAGCATATAACAGCACGGATTTGACATTGGATTCGAAGAATCTCAACTTAGTGCGTAAGGAGATTTGACTGGATTTCCAAATTGGGGACAGAGTACCGAAGGCAGCACGAGCTTTATTTATTCTACTTTTAACGTCCAGATCCGTACCACCGTTTGCAGAAACAATACTGCCAAGGTAGTTAAATTGTTCCACTACTTCAACTGGCGTCTGGCGTAAAATAATACGCTGCTGTGTGGAGCGGCCTGTGAGCATTATTTTTGTCTTTTTGCTGTTAATTCTTAGACCACTCGACTCTCCCTTCACTTGCAGTGCTTGGCACATCCCGTTCAGCCCACTGATGTTATTTGCCAGTAGACAAATGTCATCGGCATAGTCTAAATGACTGAGCCTTTCAAACGGTCTCCATTGAATGCCCTGTCGCTCAGCTGTACCAACACTGGCCGTCAATACGTCGTCCATCGCCAGCAGGAAGAGAATTGGCGATAGAACATCCCCTTGTCTCACACCCTGTTGCACTACGAAGGAGTCGGATAGCTGCCCATTGTGCAAAACAAAACACCTCGCGTTGTTGTAGGACTCTTTAATAATGGCAACAATTTTTGGTGGAATTCCTCTACCAAGCAATGATCTCCATATACATTCTCGGTTAACTCGATCAAAGGCCTTTTCAAAATCCACGAACATGAGGTAAAGCGGTGATTGATATTCCATCGACTGCTCGAGGACGATACGCAGGGTGTTGATATGGTCGACACACGATCGACCACTGCGGAAGCCAGCTTGATGCCTCTTGAGTGTAGACTCGATTCTATCCTTTATTCGCTTGAGTATGATTGTTGCCATTAGTTTTGGGAAAACGGACAAAACGGTGATACCACGCCAATTGTTGCAATTCTTTAAGTCACCTTTCTTTGGCAACTTAACAATCACACCATCCTTCCAGTCCCTGGGATAGCTTTCGTTTTCCCAAATGTTTTGTATCAGCGGATGTAAAATACTAGCCGCTGCTACGGGATCGGCTTTCAGGAATTCAGCTGGTATTCCGTCCAGTCCAGCTGCCTTGTTGTTTTTGAGGAGATTTATTGATGTACGAATTTCCGATTCTGACGGGGGTTCGATGTCAATACCCCTATAGGACCTGCGCATCTCGTTTAGTTGGGGCACTTCAGCACTCTGCTCAACTGAATCCTCATTTAGCAGGGCACAAAAATGGTCCTTCCATCTACGAAGCTGATCCTCAATTGATACCAAAAGTGTGCCATCCACATCCATTACAGGATGATTGGTGTTGCTTTTTTTCCCGATAACATCTTTGGCTATTTGGTACAATTCCCGGATATCTCCTCTTCTGGCAGCGCTTTCCGCATTATCTGCGAGTCCATCCAACTTCACCCTCTTGTCACGTCTCACACAGCGGTAGACCATCTTGTGTGCAATGCGGTACTCTCTTCGCAAGTCAGCCTTTCGTTGAACATCAGCTTCGGCATTTATTTGGATTTTCAACGATTTGCGAAGTTCGATCTTATGCCAGGTGTCTTGGGATATCCAAGAGTCTCTACGTCTCGTTCGCCTGGGTACAGTTTCGGATCCAGCCTCCATAAAAACAGTTTTAATTTCACCCCACATCTCATCAATTGTTGAATTCTGGATTCCATTTAATGACGAGGCTCTGTCGTTAAGGGTGGTGACATAGTTTCGACATATGTTGGGGTCATTTAAAGCATTAGTAATGAATTTTGTGCTCCTTGCTGCATCCTGCGCTGGTTTTTGTACGGCAGCGGTTCGTAGTTTGAGACTCATCAGAACCAAATGGTGGTCGCTTCCCACATCGGCATTTCTTATACTCCGGACATCACACATAGACTTCCTCCATCGCTGCTGAATCATGATATGATCAATTTGGTTTTCGGTTTGACCATCTGGATGCACCCAGGTAATTTTGTTGCACGTCTTATGCTTAAATATAGTCCCACCTATCACAAGACGATTCGCGTTACAAAAGTCGACAAGCAAGTCACCATTTTCATTCCGTGACCCCACGCCATTTCTTCCCATCACGCGTTCCAGTCCGTAATTGTCTGAACCGACTTGGGCATTAAGGTCTCCCATAACGACTATGATGTCGGCTCTCGGAACACTACTGTAAACCGAGTTAAGATGAGTGTAGAACGCGGTTTTGTCTTCCTCGGTCGCTTCATTTGTGGGGGCGTAGCACTGAATAATTGTGACGTTACGAATTTTTGAACGAAACCTTGCTGTCATTAATCTCGCAGAAATGGGCGCCCATGAGATCAAACTACGCCTCGCTTCTTCGTTCAACATAATTCCGACACCATGCAGTCTTTGGCCACCCTCTCTTTCATCTTCGCCGGAATACAGCATTCTCGTCTGTCCAGTGTCTGATCTGTATTCAGCTCTTCCTCTCCACTTAGTTTCGCTTATGCCCAGGATACTGATCTTTAGGCGAAGCATTTCACGCTCAATCTGCTCGTATCTACCATCGCTGTACAAGGATCGAACGTTCCATGCTCCGATTTTCGTACGTATGCGGTAGCCAAAAGTAACATTTGCGCTTCTTGAAAGACTTCTTCTATTTGTCAACGATTCATTTATTATTATGGCGTCTTGATTGACGCTCGTACATGAAGGATGCCGCACCCCCAAATCCGATGTGCGGTTTACTGCAGCCGAAGCTACAGAAGGATTTTCTATAAAAAGATTACCTCTTGGGGACTCATTTCCATTTGTTGTCATAATTCATGTATTTGCATATATCCTTCCACCATGGTGTTTTCCGAGATATGATTAATAACATACATAAGCTCAGATTTGACAGGCACACCCGCCTTTTGTATGGTCAAACACATAACTGCTCGAGGCCGCCCACTGTGGGAAAACAGACGCCTTTTGTAGCCGCCCAATATGGGTTACAGACGCTACCTGCTGCTGCCGTTGGCCTTTTACCAAAAAAAAGCTCCTCCGCCACCAGACTATCATGCCGTTGACCGCCACCTGCAGTTCATCCGCCTTAAGGGGGCTTTTAACCATCCCGAGGACAAGTTTGTGCCCTGACCAGCATAGCTGGGTTGTCTGCTTATCCCGGCATCCATTCGGTCCCCCTGCACGTTAGCGTTACCCGCCCTCTACCACGCGGAGGTGTGCATAGGGATTTTCCTATCATTGAGCCTAGGGCCATATGGCGTCCTAGCACTCTCAAGTACACTCTCATAATTACAAGAAGATTAATGTACATATATGTAAAAATTAGCTTTGTGCGGGTAGGTTTGCAATTTTGACAGTTTTTTTAAATTTAAGAAACAAATCAAGAAAGGAAATTTTTTATAACACCAATTTTTAAAGCTTACGCTCGTCTGGCAGGAGCTTTTGACCGTCCAACTCGTCAAGTATGTTTTTTTATATACAAGATGGTAAGCTTACCTATGTGCGAAAACTATACGTAGGTTGGTGTTTCAGTTTTGTCAATTTTATAAAATTTTAAAAAAATATGTGGCAACCCTGGGTCTACAGTAAAAGAACCATATCATAATCCACTAACTTGATTTAATATGTATTAGGATTATATGTAGTTAACGTGTTAAATGTAATACATTATTCTATGACTAATCAATGACATTTTTTAATACCAACTTTAAAAACTCTTCTGGTAAGCTATTTTCGTCCACCAAACTGGTCTGGCATCTTTTTTCTTCATGTACAAAAAGACATAAGTTATTATAAATTCAAAAATCAGCATTCTAAAAGTAGATTTGTTACATTTGGAAGTTATTTTACATTTTGAAAAAAATAGGTGGCAGCCCTAGAATTGCGGAAATATTCTCTGATCTTTATTTTTTGACAAATCTGTTCACGAATAAAGCATAAAGCCTTGTACCTAACAAATTTCTCAAGTTATCCAATATCTTTTATTAATGTTTAAGAGTTTTAGGCTCGTGTGGCAAGCACTTTCGACCGCCAAACTCCTCTGGCATAATTTTTTTCATGCATAAAAATGTATGAACTAAATTATAAATAAGTTTCAGCCTTGTGCGAGTAGGTTAGTTTTGACCCTCTTTTTACATTTTGAAAAATTCAGATGGCAACCTTTCGACCGCGGCAACCCTGCCAGACCGTGTTTTTCATACTTAACTAGTCCCAAATCCAGCATACACAAAGTTGTAGCCTTGTGTCTAGTAGTATAGTCAAAGTGGCTGGTAGCTCTCCGACTATAAACAAGCACCCCAAAAGTGAGGTAGGCTTGCTACACAACCGTTAAGGAAAAGCTTATTTATCTTATGAACGGCTATAACGATTTTGATTATAAAAATTAGTATATTATTTTAAGTATTATATTACTGTTTGGTAATACAAAATTTACCAAAAGCTATTATTAACGGTACCTGCCATATAACGGTTTTTATAATTTTCAATTTTCTCATTAACGGCTTAACCGAATTCAATCAAATTTTGCATGTCAAAATTTTCTCACTTACGAATTCAATCAAATTTAGCATGTAAAAATTTTGGAAAACCGCTCCAACGAAATTAAATTTTTGTTTGCATGTATTCATCTTTTTTCAAGTATTTTATCAAATTGCATACTTGTTTTGAAGCTTTAAGCTATTTTTCGAGTTGTTTATACAATAAAGAACAAAAGAACGATTTTAATGTTTTTTTATTTTTTTTTATATTTTATTAAATATTACTAGAGCTGGATACCAGAAAAGTTGGTGATGGTTCTAAATAAACTCATTCCCTAAATATTCTTTCTGCTAAAGAGAGACAAACTGAAAATTTCATCGAAATCGATAAAGTCCGTTTCCGTGAAATCAATTACAGGAACAATTGTTTGTTTATTATAAATAAAAGTCTCGGCAATTTTCGGTCCAAAAAGTATGGTATTGGTATCGGCTCGGTATAGTTTCGGATGCTTTGGAACTGGTATCGTCTCGGTATCGGAAACCGATGAATGAATTTATGTTTAGTATTTAATTTTTATCATTTTAAATGGTGGGGCTGACATTTTGACAGATGATAGAAATTATTAATTTGAATATGATTACTAAATTAGAATCCTAAAACTCTATAGAACGGAGATAACGGCAATATTTGAGCGCTATAACATATGAACTCATATCTGTTGAGTGCATGAATGAATTAGGTACTTTGGCTTTTATTTATTTCGCTTATGTATAAATAAAATTATGGTTATTTTGATACTTATTTTTATTATCCTACGTGGTATAAAAGCGTCACAATCATGATTATAAATTATTTAAAAATACAAAAATTGAGAGAAAATTGTGCAAATGTGATTACCGAATTTCGTTTTTTACGATATCACCTAAACAAATAATCGTTTATAAGCATCGAACAGTTTTAAATGGAAAATTAAAAATCTATAGCTTCTGGACACCTGGAATTTAATTCAAATAATCTAAATAGTGAATTTAAAAGATAATTAAACTTATGTTATCGACCTGTTTTGGCTTTTTCCTACATTTTTTGTGTTGTGTTTTTTAGAACCTTCCAAATACGAAATTTTGAAGCTCCATTTTTAAACTATGTATTAAAAAATGTCATAAAAATTATAATTTTTCAAAAATATTATTTTTCTGAAATCTTTACATACCTACCTACCTACTAATCTTGAAAATACAACAAGTTACATGCACATACGTATCTAGCTATCTATGTACATGTGTGCCTATGTACGTATCACTTTTTTCCTAATACATAATTCTATCAAAGTAGGGAAACCTACCTACCTATTGAAAAATAAAAAAATATCACGTATATATATCAAAAAAAATCGGAGCATACACATTTCACACGTACCTATGTACCTACTTATCTACCTCACAAGTTATGAAATATGAATTCACTTGTAAATAAATTAATTTAAATAGATTTCCTTTAATTTCACAAGGAATACAAACTACCCAACAATGTTCGATGTATATACATAGATATACCTACCTCACAAAAAACAAACACAATAAGAAATCCTTACTACCTTCCTTTTATTCAAAGATCGCTACCAACAACAATAATGTTACTGCATGTCTATCTATTCAGATACACATCATGTTCATGAACACACAAATAAAGTATAAGCAAAGAACTTAAAAAAAACAACCACCGACCGCAGCAAGTCTCCTCCACACGCCACCAAAAAGCTGGAATCGCTTCATAAAAAAAATTCAATTTATGTACCTACCTATACGTCATTTATACTATTCCTGTTCTTGAGGTTGAGATATACATTTTGAAGAGATTTCAAATATTAAATTGTATCCACAGAGATTTTCCGCTCTCGCTCTTAAAATTGACCAATGCAACATTTAGCAACATGTTTTCGTATCTGATATCAGATACGGCCGATTATTTTTTGGGTTCACTTTCGTTCTACTGGATGCGACATCTTTGTGTTATATTATCTTTGGTAGAAGGGTTATTGGTATCGTCCTCCCTCACTCTAGCATCAGTGTTTTGGAATCAAAACATAAAAATATTTTATTTTTGTAAAATGCCAAACAATGTCCAATCATACCCTACGTTTCTTAACTGCAATTACAAATGTTAAATTCCTCTCAATAATTTGTTAATCCTAACGTAACTTTAATCTTTGCCTACTCTTTGTGCTTATATTCTTATTCTAAATCAACTTGCCTAAACTAAAATTCTACCTCTTTGCTATTTGGACATCACACAGTAAACACTTATCTTGGACTTGGTAACATATAATCGAACACTTATTGTACAAACACATTTTATTTTACATTAAATTACACATATTAAAATTAGACATTTCTTTTGGGTTTTTACTAAACAAATTGCACAAAATAAAACTACATAAACTACAAATAAAATACAGTCCACATACAAAACATAAATTTAACACATATAATACAAAACATATTGGTCCTTTGAGCCGGATTAATTCTCGTGATCAGTGCGCGAAAGATTAATTATTTCGTAATCAAAAAAACAAATCGTGTGCATATATTTGGTGGCTCAATTAAATTATGTGCGTTAGGTTTTATGACCTATTAATGATATAAAGGTGCTCCTCGTGTTCGGGTTGATGCATTATATGAACTTATGATATACGTATTTTAGTTTTGCATAAAAAAAAGTACCTACATAGGTAATATTAACTGCATGAGCATTTTGTATACATTTATACATTTATAGCATACCAATTTGTGCATGATTTTTTATATAAAAAAAAATTGATATTCATCG
Source organism: Dasysyrphus tricinctus (assembly GCA_963921185.1). Taxonomy (NCBI): domain Eukaryota; kingdom Metazoa; phylum Arthropoda; class Insecta; order Diptera; family Syrphidae; genus Dasysyrphus; species Dasysyrphus tricinctus. The sequence continues at coordinate 42,587,262 of OY992534.1, forward strand.
CATGATCCTGCTACGAATAAGCAAAATTATTATTTTGAGAAACTTTTTTCTGAGTTTTGGCATCAGCTCACTGTTTTCGGTGTTAAATTTTCATATGAAAAATTGAATTAAAACTTTTGGCATTTCATTTAACACGTGTGTTGTATATGATCTGATTTCATTCGGTTGTACATATACCTAACAATATATTGCAACAAAAACAATTTCACCGTCTATTTATACATACTCTTATAAACTTAATTTCGATTTACGAAAATATTCTGATATAATGAATATCGTGAAACAAAAACGCGGTCGTGCAAAGGGTTCTATCACTAGGGCTTTTACGTTTTCGGAATCCGTCGATGATTCCACCCCTCTTAACATGTTAGAGATTCAATTGAAGAAACTTCAGGAATCTTGTGATGAATTCGTTTTGCAACAGGATAGTTTGTACGAATTCTATGATGATGAGGATTTTGTAGACCCTGAGCCAGAATATGGGGACTATGAAACAAAATATTTTGAAGCTTTTGCGATTTTTTCTAGTGCAATTCGAAAACGCACAGATAAATCTAGGGAAGACATATCAAAACAAAACGCTTCGCTGTTGCAAAAGATAGAGCAAACGAATTCTCGTCAATCGGTCGTATTACCTAAACTTGTGATTCCAGTTTTTACTGGGGACTATAAAGACTGGCCGGTATTTAAAGATTTGTTCACGGGAACAATCGACTGTAACGCCTCGCTATCCGCTACGCAAAAATTTCAATATTTGAAGTCATTCCTGAGTGGAGAAGCGGCTAATCTTTTAAAACATATTTCGTGTACCGAAGAAAATTATCTCGAAGCATGGGATAAACTTGAATCGCGCTACGACAAAAAACATTTGATAGTCCAATCGTTCGTTAAAAGTTACATGTCCTTGCCGTCGTCGTCTAGTTCGAATCTTGAAATCCTACGAAAACTAACGAACGGGGCTGATGAAGTGATTTGTGGATTAAACGCGTTACATATGAACTCTAGAGATCCTTGGTTGATCTATATCATTCTTCAAAAGCTGGACAATGAAACTAAGTAAGCTTGGGCAGAGAAGGTAGAATCTCGGGATGATTGTTCCATCCAAGAATTACTCAACTTCCTTCAAAATCGATGTAACTGTCTCGAATCGTGTAGTTCATTCACTCGTTCGCAAAAAACTCTTACTAAGGCTCCAAACAATATTCGTTCGCATTTCGTTGAAACAAAACAAAGTTGCCCAAAGTGTAAGGGAGATCACATTCTTCCTTTCTGTAAAACATTTCTCGCTCTTGATACAAACGCTCGTCGCGAATTCGTTAAAGAGAACTCGATTTGTTTCAACTGTCTCAGAGTTGGACATGCATCTCACAAATGCAATTCTAAATTTCGGTGCAAATCATGCCATTCTCGACACCATTCACTGGTACATGATTCACAAAATACTTCGTCTAATACAATCGCTCAACAACAAAATGAACAATCGTCGTCACAAAACGCTTCGAACTCTTCTATCGTTACGCATCACTCTCTCGAATCCAATGTTCATTCATCGACCATTCTTCCAACTGCCGTTGTCAAAGTTCAAGACAAATTTGGATCGTTTCAAAATATTCGCGTTCTACAACTCGACTCGGGATCCCAAATATCGTTTATTACGGAGAAGGCTCTCCAACGTTTTGGACTTCCTAGAAAACCATCTCGTATTCCAATTGTTGGCGTTGCATCGACTTCTGCTGGCACAACCAATGGCTTGGTTTCATTGAAACTACACTCTCGCTTCAATTCAAATCACATAGATATCGATTTTCATGTAATTTCAAAACTTACATCTATACTTCCACCTCTTTCGCTACAATTGAAGACAAACAAATTTATTTCGTTGGATCTTGCGGATCCAAAATTCAATGAGCCGAGTCCAATCGACATGCTCATCGGAGCAGATAGTATTTTCAATATCATACTCGAAACATCGAAACCAGAACCCGGTGTTCCTAACTCATTTCTAACTATTTTCGGATGGGTGATAGCTGGAAGCTGCCATCATCTTCAATCCAGTGAATCTGATATCGGAGTTAGGACATTCTACTAACAACTTGACCATACACAGGAGTTTGATCTAGAACGTTTTTGACGTCTAGAAGAGGTCAATTGTGAAACACCTTTGTCTATTGAGGAAAAAAAGGCTGAAGATGAGCCTTATGAGCAAGTAATGTGCGATAGTTTGACATTCAACTGTAAGAATATAATTTGCAATCAACAACATGGATTCATGCAAAAGCGATTGACGATAACCAATTTTCTTGCATTCTTGCATAAGTGTTCAACTGCGTTGGAACATGGCCATGAACTCGACTGCATTTATACAGATTTTTCTAAAGCTTTCGATCAACTTTCTCATGACATCATCACGTTTAAGTTAAAGGTGTTTGGGTTTCCTCCTAAACTCATCACTTGGGTTTCTTCATATCTCTATAATAGATCCTATCAGGTTAGATTTAGGAGCTCTGTCTCCAACCCTTTCTTTGCCAAATCTGGAGTTCCCCAGGGTAGTCATTTAGGCCCACTTCTTTTTATCTTAGCTATCAACGACGTATCCCTCTGTATACGTTATAGTGAAATTCTAATTTTTGCGGATGACATGAAAATTTTTAAAAGCGTCAAATCTGAGAATGATCGGTTACTTTTGCAAGAAGATATAAACAGTTTTGTTATTTGGTGTAATAAAAACGGTTTAAAAAAAGTTCCTAGTTCATTTGATTATAAAATATCGCAGCACACATTGCGTCGTGTTGATAGTTTCAAAGACCTAGGGGTTCATTTTACTTTTAATCTTGATTTTACGAAGCATATCAATTTAATCGTCAACAAGGCAAACTCTATGTTAGGGTTTGTTAAACGATGGTCTAAGGAATTTAAGGATCCTTATGTTACCCTTGCTCTCTACAACAGTCTTGTTCGCCCTCATCTTGAATACGCATCACAGGTATGGACTCCTTTTTACGATGTCCATAAGAATAGACTAGAAGCAGTACAGCGTAATTTTATACGTTTTGCCTTGAAAGGTCTACCGTGGTCCGATCCTTATAATCTTCCTCCTTACGAACACCGGATTAAGCTTCTTCAGATTCAAACTTTGGCACAAAGAAGAATTAATAATGATATTGTATTTATTCATCAACTTTTAACGGGAGTTATTGATGCACCTGATTTATTATCTTGTACTAGCCTTAACTACCGTGGGGGAGGTCACAACACTCGTAGTCTAGAACTAATGCATATATCTCAACACCGTACCAATTATGGAATGCATGAGCCTTTTACCCGCATGTGCAACATTCTGAATTTGAATTCAAATATTTTTGATTTTAATATAAGTAAGAATAGTCTCAAAGCTACATTGAAGACCAGTGTACCACGCTCTTAAATGTTTGTAATTGTTAATTTTTTCAATGTCATTGTATTTGTTATTTTATAATTATTGTTTTTGATTTTATTTTGTAAAGTGTATGTCTTAAGTAGTTTGTTGCTTACTAACTACTAACACTACACTAAGTGATGAGCCTGATAAGCACTTAATTTGTGTTTGGCAATTCTTTGGTCGCAAGATGTCGCTTGTACTAAGCTCTCTTCGACAAAGATCTGATAGTGTAAAAAAGATCATTTCATTCAAACTCATCGTCATCATGCGGATGGTAAATACATGGTAAATTTACCATTCAAATCGAATTCCATTCCAAGCTTTGGAAACTCCTTTCGAATTGCACTCAATCGGCTTTATTCAATGGAAAAGAGATTTCTTCGTGATCCGGAACTCAAAATAGAATACCCTCGTTTCTTAAATGAATACCTTTCGTTGGGACATATGGAAGAAATACCCATGGAAGAAATAAACAATTCGAGTTCCTATTATCTGCCTCACCATGCTGTGTTTAAGGCTGATAGCAGCACAACCAAGGTGAGAGTAGTTTTTGATGGCACCGCCAAGTCTTCACTTGAGTCAATTTCTTTAAATGAATCCCTTTTCGTTGGCCCTGAAATCCAACGTGACATCTTTGCAATATGTCTACGTTCTCGTCGTCACATATACACCATGTCTGGGGACATCGAAAAGATGTACCGACAAATCTGGATTTCGCCCAATCACACAAATTTTCAAAGGATTCTATGGAGGGAAAATCCTGAATCTTCGATAAAACATTATAGGCTTTTAACTGTAACCTACGGGACGTCAGCTGCCTCATTTTTAGCAAAACGTTCCCTAAACCAACTGGCCCTAGATTCAGCTAAAACACACCCTCGGGCTTCTTCAATAATTCTCAATGACTTTTACGTCGATGACCTCGAAACTGGCGCTGATACGATTGACGAAATCATCGCCACTCAAAAGGAGCTCGTGGAGCTTCTGTCATCTGCCGGCTTCAATCTTCGTAAATGGACAACAAATTGCTGGCCACTTCTTTTATCTTTGCCTAGAGATCAACGGGAGCTGTCTCCTATCGATTTTGAAAACTCTCTGACGGTAAAGGTTCTCGGGCTGCTATGGTGTCCATCCAAGGATTGCTTCTCGTACAAAGTAAATCTGGACAGGTCAACATCGTGTACAAAACGCCTCATTTTATCAGAAGCATCTCGAATTTTTGATCCTCTTGGCTTTCTAGCTCCGATTGTGGTGTCTATCAAGATATTCTTCCAGGACTTGTGGAGACAGGCTATAGGCTGGGATGACGAAATCCCTCAGGAACTTTCTCAGCGCTGGATCACTATTCGAGATGAGCTTCATTTGGTGGAATCAATTTTCATTCCGAGAATTATGTGGCATAATAAACTAAACTACGAGTTCCATGCATTTTGTGATGCTTCGTTGGATGCCTACGCAGCTGTGGTATATTGCCGAAGTGAAAACCAAGATGGAAGCGTTTCAATTTCGTTTGTAGCGGCTAAGAGCAAAGTTGCTCCTATCAAAGTGCTTTCACTTCCCAGACTTGAGCTCTGTGGAGCTCTTTTACTAACCCGTTTAATAAATAAAATCAAGCTCTCGTTACAGATTCCCCAAATGCAAGTCTTTGCCTGGACAGACTCGGCCATTGTTTTACATTGGCTTGCCGCACCGCCCAAGAAATGGTCGGTTTTCATTGGCAATAGAACGTCGGAGATAATTTCAACTATACCATTGAAGTCGTGGAACCATGTCCGATCTGCCGAAAATCCTGCTGATGTTGCCTCAAGAGGAATTACGCCATCACAACTGGCTTTAACTGACATCTGGTGGAAGGGTCCAGCTTGGCTCCAAATGGAACGGAACAAATGGCCTGAATCTCGAAAAGTGGAAAACTTTTCAAGTGAGCAATTGGAAGAGAGAAAATCACACACAGTCCAGGTATTCGTATCAAATATAAATGAAAATAATATTTTACGACAAATTATATCTAAATCGTCAAACTGGATGAAATCGGTACGTGTGGTTGCATACATTTTTCGTTTTCTAAAAAATCGTCGTCTGTCTCTGAACTTATGTAATCTTCAAGCTCTTTCAACTCAAGAATTAAATTGTGCTCTAATTTCCCTTATAAAATCTGCTCAATCAATTTTATTTACTTTTGAAATCGAAACTCTTAAAAATAACAAATCCTTGCCTTCGCGAAATAAACTTTTATCACTTGCTCCATTCCTTGATAATATGAATGTTCTTCGCGTAGGTGGACGTTTAAATAACTCGGAACTGTCATTCAATGAAAAGCACCCAATAATTCTGTGTAGATCGCATCCAATCACAAAACTTATAGTCGATTACACCCATAAACATTATTTGCATGCTGGTGTAACATTTATGGTATCTTTGCTAAAACAAAACTACTACATTCTTGGTTGCCGAAATATTATCCGAAAGGTAGTCCATAAATGTGTCGACTGCTTCAAACAACGAAAATCTAACTCCGAACAATTGATGGGAAATCTTCCAATCGAAAGGGTACGGTTCTCAAGACCCTTTAGTAAAGTTGGCTGTGATTACGCTGGACCCATCACTCTTCGTTTGGCTCGTGGCAGAAACCCTAAATTTGTCAAGGGTTATATAGCTCTTTTCGTTTGTTTTGTAACAAAAGGAGTTCACATTGAACTTGTCGGTGACTTGTCATCCAGTGCCTTTCTTTTGGCTTTAGATCGCTTTGTGTCGCGTCGAGGAAAACCAACCGAAATATGGAGTGACAATGCAACAAATTTTCATGGTGCTAAGCGGCTACTCGGAGAGATGCATGAGCTGTTGATGGATCAACAGCGAAACAACATCATCGCAGATCATCTGTCCAAGGACGCCATCGATTGGAAATTCATACCACCCTCTGCACCCCACTTTGGTGGGCTTTGGGAGGCGGGTGTAAAATCCGTGAAGCAGCACATCAAACGCGTTATCGGTGAACATATACTTACATATGAGGAAATTGAGGAAATGTATTCCCTCCTCACCAAAATCGAATGTTTGCTTAATTCCCGCCCTATGTGGCAGACATCCGATTTTGAACCCATTGCCCTTACTCCATCTCATTTCATGATCGGAGAATCATATTCTACAATTCCCCAACCTGATTTAAATTTTTCAAATTTTTCGATAAGTTCTAACTGGTATCTATTACAGACTCTCATGCAAGGATTCTGGAATCGGTGGCATAAGGAATATTTAACCTCCTTACAAAATCGGCCCAAATGGGAGAAGACAAAACGAGACTTACAGAAAAATGACATGGTGTTGCTGAAGGAACCAAATCTTCCACCTTCGAAATGGATTCTAGGACGAGTCATAGAGGTCCATCCTGGGAAAGACGACAGATGTCGAGTTGTTACAATCCGAACTAAGAATGGAGATTATGTTCGACCCATCGTGAAGGTCGCCCCGTTGCCGTTTTCTGAAAGCCCGTAGTCTTCCAGGGGGGGCTGAATGTTTTGGAATCAAAACATAAAAATATTTTATTTTTGTAAAATGCCAAACAATGTCCAATCATACCCTACGTTTCTTAACTGCAATTACAAATGTTAAATTCCTCTCAATAATTTGTTAATCCTAACGTAACTTTAATCTTTGCCTACTCTTTGTGCTTATATTCTTATGCTAAATCAACTTGCCTAAAGCTAGCCCTAAACGACGAACATGCTCGCCGAACTTGTTCGTGCTCGCTATATATTCGTCGTGTAGGGGCTGGTTTGCGAACGGTTCGCTGTTGGCGAAAAATTTCGATTTTGTCGTGTTCGTTGGCTTCGATGTTCGCCATGTAGGGCCATGTTCGCGAGCAAACCTCATTTTTCCTATGAACGTGAACCACTTGCGCTACCTTATCGCACATGCTTACGCTTTGAAGAATCAGTACGAAATGAATGTTCGCCAAATGAGTTCGTCGTGTAGGGGATAACGCAAACGAACAAGTTCGGCGAGCATGTTCGTCGTTTAGCGCTACCTTAAACTAAAATTCTACCTCTTTGCTATTTGGACATCACACAGTAAACACTTATCTTGGACTTGGTAACATATAATCGAACACTTATTGTACAAACACATTTTATTTTACATTAAATTACACATATTAAAATTAGACATTTCTTTTGGGTTTTTACTAAACAAATTGCACAAAATAAAACTACATAAACTACAAATAAAATACAGTCCACATACAAAACATAAATTTAACACATATAATACAAAACAATCAGTATTATCTGCTTCAGCAGACAGAAAATCAGAGCATGAAGCAGACGAACCACCAGGAGCACTATCAACAATTTCCCTACTCTGCCTAGTAGAGCAGGAATTGTTTTTGGTTGTTATTGTTTTGGTCTTGGATTTAGTATTTGGTTTAGATGAGGAAACCTGTTTTTTTTTAAGCTTACAGAGGCTTTGCTTGCACTATGATTTTTAGCATGGGACGGAGAGGGGGTAAAATTAAGTTTATTAGAAGGTAATGGTGAAGGTGATAGACTATTTAAAGCAGGAGAAGAAGAGAATTGCCTTTCTTTGAAAAGCTTCAAATTATCCATTTTTTTAGTTCATTGCCCGTAAGCTTCGTTTGGGAGCGAAGAGTGCGCGGGGGTTTCACTGCTGCACTTGCACTGGGACAGGAACTGAGCTTTTCAAATACAGCTTTATTTGCAATGAAGAAGTCAAAAAGATCTTTCGCTTTTGTAATGCAAGATAATAAATGATTGTTTTTACAAACATCACACATCCAATTAAGTTTTCATTTGATTTAAGTGAAGATTTATCGGAATCATTGGCTTTGGCGCAAATGAAATGAAAATCCGATTTACAAATCTCACAAATGATCAAATCACTATTGGAAGTAATTAAATTACACTTTGAACATTTACAGCCTTATTCATAAACGCATCATAGCAAGTGTATAGCGCTATCCACTCGTTATAATGCCTCTGAACGCGAAAACCTTATTCATAAAACTTATACAACGTAATATAGGCTCATAATAAGCTAAACGCGTTTGGAGGTTGAATAGTGGCAATATAAGGATATATAAGTATCGGAATGTCACTAATATACTCACAATAGTGAAATATTCAGATGTGTATACCTATACACACATGCATAACCTATTCTTCCCAATAAAAACTGCGAGCGAAAAGAATAATGAAATGAAACACCAAAATAGTTTTTTACCTCAAACATTTTTATTTAATTTATGCACATATGCATACCTACTATAAACAATAACAACTAAAACTGTATTATGTAAAAAAAAACTAAGAAGAATCTAACCGGATGGGAGCAGTGGCAGCCGCCGACGTCACAGCAGGAAAAATGGGGTTGATTTGTTTTTCCTTTTAATAAAAATTCACTGAGTAGACGAAATATTAAATAGCTTAGTTTTATTGAAATATCAATTAATTATTACTAAAAAGGACACAAGAAAACTTCAAAATAATAATTATTAACACTGAAATTGAAAAGACCCGAACTGGCAGTATTATTCTTTTATTGATTTTTCACAAACAGCTGATATTTGCTTAGAGATATGCAAGTAAAATGTAATAGATTTTCCCTTTTTTGTACTTTATTTGACACAAGCGTTGTATAACTATAATGGGTAAGAAAATGTTTTATGAATAAGAATTGGTGTAACACTGAATAGTGGCTATATAAGTCCTAATTCAGTGTATAACTATTCATCTGTTTAGTGGAATCTAATGAATAAGGCTGTTAGTGTCCATGATTAAGATTATTGTTATTGTAAAGGGAAAAAGCAAAAGAAAGAATAAGAAGCAATTTCTGCACACGATTATAGGATGAAAGTCGGCACGCAACTGTGCCAAAATGTGAATTTTCTTATAATTAATTAATAAATTGAAAATCAATACTCAAGCTTTTGAGCAACGTACAGCAATGTTTCATATATCAAATTTTGTATTAGGACTGGTGAAATAGAATTTTTAAAAATTAAATCCATTTTGTGGACTTGGTTGATAAATATAAGCCATATAGTTTGCCAAAATAGTCCAGTCAAATTAGTATTTTATATCTACGAAAAATACTGCGTCGAATTTTTTTTTGTTTCTTAAAGAGTACCTATTGGAGAGTGTAAATCCAAAAAGTTCGAACAAAAAGTGCCCATGCGTTGTCCGCCATTTTGAAAAAGGCTTTGGAAAGCGTGAACTCTATTTACTCGGCTCCTATCATATATAGAGCTGTATTTTATTTTTAGGTTTGTACGTTAAAATATCTTCTTTAGCTTTTGTTGAGAAAAAACTTGAAACCTCTTTCCAAAAAAAAGTTATCGACAAAAAACTATCGAGATTTTGTAGTAACAAATGGTTTTTAACGTTTATCTCGCCTCGTGTTCATCTGATCGAAAAAATACTTAAGTTGTTTTTTATAGATCACTTTATTTCCTACATTTAGGTGTATTTAAATTTTATGTACGACAAAAACTGTAGGAAATATAACCTGTCAAAATGGCCAATATCTTGCGAAAATTAAAAAAAAAGAAATTTACTCACGTTTGGAAATTTTCAAATTTGATTATGTCCATTACAAAATTTAAAGAAACAGTTCAAGCTCTTTTCCACACCACCACCGAGGTAGAGTTACGGCGCATTTTTTTTAATGTGGTGTCCCCATCAGGAGGTATAATCCACGATTCAATCGTTTTCGTTTCTATATCCGCTTATCGATAGCTCAATGTGGCATAGTTTTTTCATGTCGGTCTCCTTTTTTTTGGGGCTAGGCGTGCGAACATTGATGGTCATAATTGAATATGAAGAAAATTTGAAAATAAATTCTTCTGTTTAAGTGGAGTGACGGAATATAGATTCAAAGTAAAAAGTTCTAGTGAGCTCAACTCCATTATTGCGTTTCGCCCAGGTACGTTAGTTGGGCTCATCGGTTAGATGACTATCGTACGCTTCTAAGACGCAATTTTGTATCGATGTTTACCGACTAATATAAAAATCACAGCATTAAGATACTATGAATTTTATTATTCTAAGGGAATTTGGTTAAATTCAGACACTTAGAATTTCAAATGCATGTTTTTCATCTGCAGTAGAAACATATTAAGGAACAATTCAGACCAGATTTCCGAAAGCCACAAGCTCGACCACACTGGCCCTTGCATTTGCAGGATAAAGTTTGCAATATGCTTTGTGGAGTTGGATCTTGAGTGGTTGTAACTGGCTCTAATCCTCTCGGAGTTCTTTTCCAACCCCATTTTAGTGGGTCATGGTGAACATCCATCCAAGTCTGTACTTGATGGTAGGTATACGGAATGTGTGTTGCCGAGCAGCTGCTGCACTAGGAGGCAATGAAGATAGATTAAACTTAGTTTTTTTTTGACGTTTGAAGCGAGAATGTTCCTTCCTTGCAAAATTTACTGGAAGATGAAGACGCATGTGAAGACTTTTCCTCACCTGAAAACATTGAAGAAACTACCAATGACGATCCCAATAGTACTAACAACGTTAATATGATCATTAATGTTCGCACGCCTAGTCCCAAATTGATCTATAAAAAACAACTTAAGTATTTTTTCGATCAGATGAACACGAGGCGAGATAAACGTTAAAAACAATTTCTTACTTCAAAATCTCGAAAGTTTTTTGTCGATAACTTTTTTTTGGAAAGAGGTTTCAAGTTTTTTTCTCAACAAAAGCTAAAGAAGATATTTTAACGTACAAACCTAAAAAAAAATGCAGCTCTATTATATGATAGGAGCCCAGTAAATAGAGTTCACGCTTTCCAAAGCCTTTTTCAAAATAGTGGACAACGCATGGGCGATTTCTGTTCGAACTTTTTGGATTTACACTCTCCAATAAGTAGATACTCTTTAAGAAACAAAAAAAAATTCGACGCAGTATTTTTTGTAGATATTTCGAATTAATTAATTTAATTTTACTGGACTAAAAGGGGGATTAATTTAGTAGTTTTTAATGTGAGACTTTTTTAAAAACACATTTTTGATATTTTACTTCCAATTGAGCTGTATAATTTAGATATTTCTGATTTCTTAAGACAAATACTAAATCATAAATAAGGTGTATTTTTGTTCCTTAATATTCAAGTTATGTATTTTTCAGGTAAATGTGCTCGAAAAGCATATATTTATATAGATGCCCTAAGTATGTTTCCCCCTCAAATTTCTTGTGAAGTTTTTTATAATTTTGTTTGGCTGAAAATAATTTAAATTATTTTAATCCATTATTTGACACCTCATTTTGGAATATTAAAAAAAATTACCAATGTTGATAAGTTACATTTATACTGAATTCTTTCAATTATTTTCATATGCAAAGATTAAAGGTTTTTTTTGTACATTTTTTCTTAGCTTTTCCGTGGTTAACAATGATGTATGATACATTAAAATAAAAGTATTTTTAGTTGTGAATCGAAAAAAGTCTGATTCATTAAAGTCCGTTGGTAATTAAAAAAGTTATAAACGTTTTAGTGAGGCCGGAAGAATGTACAACAAAGCATGTTTTAAATGTATTAAATTCAAATAATATTTAATTCCTGCTCTGGTGTTGGAAATACAACTTTGTGATTACCTACATATATTTAGTCTTTATACTAAATTTAAATACTTGATTAAAACTTTTTTCTATGTTCAATATTTATATGAAATTTTTAAATATTAATGCCATTAAGTAGGTGAACAAAAACATTACTTCAAATTGTTTTTACATTTTTTTCATAGTTATCATGTAAAAAAATAGTAATTTTTTTTTTATAAATCTAACGATTATTACTATTTTTTTACATGGTAACTATGAAAAAAATGTAAAAACAATTTGAAGTAATGTTTTTGTTCACCTACTTAATGGCATTAATATTTAAAAATTTCATATAAATATTGAACATAGAAAAAAGTTTTAATCAAGTATTTAAATTTAGTATAAAGACTAAATATATGTAGATAATCACAAAGTTGTATTTCCAACACCAGAGCAGGAATTAAATATTATTTGAATTTAATACATTTAAAACATGCTTTGTTGTACATTCTTCCGGCCTCACTAAAACGTTTATAACTTTTTTAATTAAAACCTTAATTATAAAGATTCATGCAGATTTGTTTGAGCAATCATAATATTAATGAAGCTATGTCGATCAGTTTTTTAATTAAAATGCACTTTATTTGTTAAAAAAATCATTTAAAAAAATTTTAGCACCGCTCATGTAGGTTTGATGGTAAAACATTGTAAAACATAATTTTAGAAGAGAAAATAAGCAAAAAATAAGCATTTTTTGTTTTTTCAAATTGTAAAATTTTTCATCACCTTTTGAATTTAGAATGCTGCAAAAAAAAGAAATGATGCTCTGTCATTTTCCCTTAGCCTGTAGACTTTTACCTTGATGATCCAATCAATAGGACCCATGATATTAGCTTTTCAAGCAAACCTTATCGGCTTTTTTTGGAGACTTTATTTTGTGATTTTTGTTTTGTTTGAAATATTTGAAAAAATGGGTAATAAGGTCCGTTTAAAATGGTTATATCTTGAGTTTCATATATCAGACTGTCATAATTGATTTTATATGAAAGTTAATCTAAAAACAAAGCTAATGATCCTTAAATGAACTCGGTACGATGGTTTTCTGAAGTACATTTTTCATTTGAAAAAAAAGTATTTTTTTCCAAACAAAATTGAATATCTCAAAAATTGATCAATGGTTATGCTTGAAAAAAATTGTCTTAACAAAGGACACAACAAGATATATTTTCACAAAGTTTCATTTAAATTCAACTATTTTTGGAAAAATGAAAAATAAAAACAAAAACCAGAAAAAATACGGTTTTTGCCAATATCTCGGAAAATTTTGATCGTTAAAAAGTCATTTATGTGAAAGCTGTAGATTTTTGCCAGATCTACAACATTTCTATTGAACACTTTTCATTTTGGGGTCAACTTTAGTCGGAAAACGCAATAATACAATTTTCCCCCTCTTTTTCACCCCCCAAATCCCCCCTCAAACTCCGCTTCTGGGAAATAGATTTTTTTTACATACCTTATAACCCCCTTCACCATATCCAATCGTTAAACTGCTGTTGACAACTTTTTTTTTATAAATGCGTAAAAAGCCTTCACTAATATATTTAATTTTCTAAGCGACTTTCGGATTATATATCCATCTTCGGGCTTTTTTTTTTTTTTTTTTTCATTATTTAGTAAATTGTGAGTTCTGGAGATAGGTTTTTGGATTGTACATAACCTTACCAGAGGTTTGGGAAATAAAAAGCGAAGTTTATAAAAAAAATTGCAAGCCATATTTATGTACATATTTTTGTATAGTAGGGTGGTCTTTTAAAAGAAGGTCATCGCGTATTGGGCCTAAATCGGCTCTAAATGAAGAAAAACAAATTATCTAATTTTTTCAGATTTTTAATTTCATCCCCCATAGTCGCTGTAGGGGTAAATTAAATTTCCCCTTTTTTTGCATGCTAGGAAATTCACGTAAAATCTGCCAAAAAATTCAGAACTTGTAGGTGGGAAGTAGACAAGCAAAAAATCCTATTGGAGGGGGTAATATCTCCCCTCGTTTGGGCGGGAGGGGATTTAATAAAATAATTGCAAAATAATTGCAATCAAAAAAAATTAATACAAATAATTTAAACTTGTAAAAATTCTCCTTTTTTCACAATAACATTGCACATCTGAAAATGTTAAACTGCTATTTTTAATGAGTATATTTAATAAAAATTTTTTTTTGAAAGACCTATGTCTTAGATAATTCACTAGACCAATTACTAGAATGAACATCAGAAATATTAAAATTAAACCTGGGAAGCCCATGACTTTGAAGTTCAAAAATGGTAATATTGCTATTTTTCTGTTAAAACACCCTGTTTAACAAGCTAGACATGAATTTTAAAGGATTCACTGTTTGCATGAAGTCATATTCTGATATTTTTATTTTACTTCATTGAAAAAAAAATAAAAAATATAAAAGTTATACTTCAAAACGTTCGTTCAAAGTGATATAATTCCACATGATTTTTTTCAAGTGTTTTTTTTTTTTTTTTGAAGAGTCTATTCCCTAAAACCTGTTTTATATTTTCATAAAACCAAAAAAAATAGTAAAAAAAATTATTCTAATAGCAGCCCTGTACTTTGAAAAATTGAGTCCGATTTTCTATAAAAATAAAACACTTCTTTCCTTCATAAAAGTATTTAATTTACTATATATATAATTTTAATTGATATACGTGTGTGCGTATATTCATTAGCAATGTAAAAAACCAAATTTCAACAAATTGTCTTCACAAATAACAAAGTTATGTAACTATTAGTTAACGCACTACCCTTAAAGATAGAGTGACACAGCACATCGGGAATAATATGTAGTTTGTATGAGATTTCTTGGCTCAAATTTTTGTAGCCAACACGGCCAATATTGAAAGAAAAATAATATTAAAAGAGATTCCTACTTTGTATGGGATTAATATAGCACGTAGGGGTTGCAGTGAATGGCTCGATTTAAATAGGTTTTGCTGGTTTTATAACGATTTAAACGGATTGGGGTGTTGTTTTTTTATCAGCATAAAAGGATATTTTATTCTCAAGTTTTAATACAAACAAATTGTTTGTAGTACGTGTATTTAAGATGAAATTTTAGGGTTGGCGCAGCCAACCTAGACTGAGAGGAATCGCCACTGTGTCTAGAATCATTTTCATTAACATTTTGCTTTTTTACATTCACCCTCTACAACCGAAGTCAAGTAAGAATTTCATTTGAAAAAACTAACTTTTAAAGACTTTTTTTTTTATAATCTATCTTAAAACAAACCAAAATAACTATTTTAAGATTTTTTATATTACTTTTTCTCTTTTGACTACATCATTTCCGGTAGAGGGTTACCAACATTTGAATAGGATCTAGATTTTTGTTTTTTTTTTTTTTTTTATTATTATTGAGAATTTCATACAGCGAAGAATGAAACTAGGATCACTGTCTAAGAAAGAATTTCTTTCGCTGCATGATGTAGCTAGCAAAAGCACTTCAAGCCAATCAAAGTTAAAGTGTGAAAGTGTGAAAGTGGAAGCTACCTGACCTGAACATACAACTGTAGAAATATGTACATACATGTAAAATATTAATTAAAATATTAAAAGATATCTGTATTTCAAAAGTAAAATAAGTAATGAAAAATAATATTGAAACATTTCAAACAATCTCGACATTAAAAATCAAACATTATTAGATTATAAAAATAATAGCAAAGTAGTTTTAATCAAAGTATATCGACGGCTGAGTTTGGTATTTACAACCGCTAGTGCTATTGATATCCATCAACGATGTTTCACTTTTACACTCGGTCATCCTGAATTTCGTCATCTGACCCAGATGACAAAAGCTCTTCATTTTCAACAATGTACCTCCAAAGTTTCATATTGTCGCAACTGGTTGATGTTGTAGAAGGTCCTTCGCCTTGGGCTGATTTTCGAACATCGTAACGCCCATTACGTTTCACCTTGATGATTTCATATGGACCAAGATATCCACTCGCTAACTTCCTGCCTGCAACAAACTGGGTGCGTTTAATTGCAACCAAGTCTCCCAGTTTGTAACCATATTCACTCTTGCGTTTTCTGTCGTAACATTTCTTGTATATTATTTGCGCTTGTTGTATCTGTTTTTTGGCTTCTTGACGTATTTGCTCTCGTTGATTGTTGAAATGATCAATAATCTCCTGTTCAAGCGCCTCCGCAATTTCGTAGCTTATTTCATTTTTCATTTTTAACCCAAACATCAGTTCAAAAAGTGAAACTTTTATGGAACTGTGAATGTGGGCGTTGATAGCTTTTTGAACTTTAGGCACAAACTTATACCATTTTGATGGTTCATCCGATGATAATTTTGCAATTATGGACAAAATGGATCTGTTTACACGCTCAATTTGCCCGTTACCTCTTGCAACGCCAGTAGTAGTCAACAAATGTTCAATGTTGTTATCCTTCGTTTAGTCTTCAAAAGCATTAGATGGGAATGCTGATCCTTTGTCACTGATTACTCTTCTAGGCGAACCAAATATATTTGACCATTCATTGAATTTTTTCAATACCTCTTCATGTCCAGTTGACTTAGTGGGGTACAACCAAACAAATTTTGTAAATCCATCAACTATTGCAAAGATGTACTTGAACTGCTTTGATGTAGCATCCATAGGCCCAAGATGATCGATATGCAATGTATGCAATGGCTTGTCACCTTTGTCAATGCAGTATAGTTGAAACTCTTTTTTTCCCAGCCTCTTATTGTGTATTATGCATTTGATGCAACTATTGATGAACTGTCCAACTTTGCCCTCCAAATGGGGTATCCAATAGTTTTGCTGAATGATATGAATTGTTTTTGTATTGCAAAGTGGCCGAAATTGTATGCGTCTGAATAACCTCACGCTCCATCGACTTCGGTATAACCAGCAAATCGTTTCCATTTACAGTTTTGTAAACTAAATCGCCTTTAACTCTGAAATTTTCATATGGTCTACTTACAAGGATTTCTGCAACTGCTTTTACATGTTCATCTTTTTGCTGTGCTCTTCGAATTTGTGATGTTATTTCTGAAGATATTGTAAGGACGTTCTGCGGATATCGGCTTAAGCAGTCAACATGTTTCATTCTTTCACCAGGTCTATGTTCAACTTCATAGTCAAAGTCTTGAAGATAAAGGATCCATTGTGTTACTTCTCGTGGGATATCTTTCTTGCTCGTTGTTTGCTTGAAAGCTGCACAATCTGTAACCAACTTAAAATGAATACCAAGCAAATAATGACGAAATTTTTTTAGAGCAAGATATGCTGCTTTGACTTCAAGTATATAACTATGACGTTGCGCCTCTTGAGCTGACGTCTTTTTGCTCCAGAAAAACACAGGGTGCAGTTGCTCCAAAACCTTCTTTTGATGCATCAATGTGTACCTCAGTAGGTGCATCTCTCGCAAAAATCTTTAACACTGGTTCTCTAATCAACGCATTTTTGAGATTCTGAAATGAATTGAGTTCATCTGCATCCATCTTGAAAGCAACATCTTTGCACAATAACTGGCCGAACAGAATGGTGTAGTTGTAGTTGTCGCGTGTAGCACTGTCAAAGTAGAAAGATACAAAAATAGTATACAGTGCCACAATGAGAAGCTGTAAATGTAGCAAGGAATGTATGGTGTAGCAGAAGTTAAACTAAATTCAACTCTTGCTACCAGCTGCAGCTACGTTCATTCTGTTCAGTGCTTAAGTTTGTAAGTGGTCGAGCGATACTAGCATAATTCTTTATAAGCTTTCTAAAGAAACCAGTGAGCCCTAGGAAAGACTGCACAGATTTGACGTTTTGAGGAACTGGAAACTTACTCACAGCGTTTGTTTTTTCTCTGCCTGGTCGAATATTTCCATTTCAATTGTATGACCCAGAAAATTGACAGTCTTCTGAAGAAAATGGCATTTCTTCCATTTTATATTCAGGCCTTATCTTGCAGCTTCACCAAATACTTTTTCCATTTTCTGAAGACACATTTCAGACGATTCGGCATATATAATTATATCATTTTCATTTACCAAATCACTTTTTAGTAACATAATGCCGTTAGTTTTTTACTTGATTCTTCTACAGGTACATGAAAAAAGCCATTTTCCAAATCCATAACGGTGAAATATTTTGAATTCTGTAACTTTTTAAGCACGTCATCGATCAATGGAACTGGAAAGCAATCTTTTTGAATCCATTCTTCAATCTGTGCGTGAACCGCTTCTTCTTCACTGGGTGGTACGCGACTTGGTGCTTGTCGGAACGGGACGATTTCGCCATCTGCAACAATCTTCAACTTAATCGGACATTCTGCAGGTCTATCTGTTGGTTGATAGTTCCTTATCATCGTTTCTACAACTTCTTTGAACTGAAAAGGGACATAAATATCGTTATTTGATTCAACTACATTATAGATAAGATTATTATTTGTGTCAATGCTTTCTTCAGTCAATAAAGGAGAAAATTGATACCCATTTTTGGACGATGTTAAGCAGAACTTTCTGATAAAATCATATCCAAGGAGTGCGTCAAATTCAATAGTATCATCGGGAACCACAACAAACTTCTGAAACGTCTTCATATTATCAACTACAACTTCAGCGCTGAAATGTCCAAGAGGATTTGTTCTTTTATTACCAAGGCCGAATAGAAGCGAAAAACTCTTCTGCAGTACAACATCTTCTAGCTTTTTGAATATACGCTCCTTCACAATTGTCACATCCGTACTGTGTCAACTAGGCAAACTATGTTGACATTGTTTACTTCAACTTTTTTCAAACGGTATTGGTCAGGAACAATACTAACGTTCTTTGTTCTAGGACAGACTTTAGAAATATGACCACTCTGGTTGCATTTGAAGCATTTCGGTTCCAGCCGACAATCCCTTCGCAAATGATCCATAGATCCACAGTAGAAGCAATGATTCGGTTTATTAAAATTTTCAGAGTCATTTTTCTTGAAACTCATGTTTTCGTTTCTTTTGAAAACTACACTCTGCTCCTTGTCCTCCTTTTGTTTCTCGCTCATTCGTTCAAAAATATCGTTTTTTTTTTTAGCTCCTTAATAGACTTGCAGTTATACATATTGTACTTAAATTCAAGCTTTATTTCCAAACCATCGACAATATAACGAACTAAAGAATCAGTTTCAACATTTCCAAGCGCTGCAATTTTTTTCATCTGCAAAACGTACTCGTGGAAACTTTCGTCCTTGCGCTTTCTTCGTTCACTTAACTGCTTATGAATCTCTGCACTGCTATAACTGCGCTCAAATTCGGTTTTCAATAGGAAACGTAGTTCTTTATACTCACTTACAGCTACTGATTCCAAGAAAAGCTTAGCGGTGTGGGTCATCTTACCTCTAGCTTGTACATATTTCTGCTTTTCCGTTAGACCATATGCATCTGCATTCTGCTCATAATTCTGAAACCAATGTTGAACTGGAATTGACTCACCATCGAAATCTGGAATAATTTTAGCAAAATTTTCAACCGAAACTTTCGGGTCATCTGGTTTGATTTCATCTGCTTGAATTTTCAAAGTAAGCAACTTGATAATTTGTTGCAAACTTTCATTATTGCTCTCCACCATTTTTTGCATCTTTTAGTTGGCCTCCTCCTGCATTTTGAAATTAATATGTTTTACAACCCTTCTCTTCTTACCAACTGAATTTTCAACTTTCAAGATACTCTTCTCTCCTTTTAGGGTTGTATCCAATTAATTTCTTTCTTGACCTCAAATTATATTGGTGAATAGTCATGAAATCATGGACTTAATAGGTTGAGCCCCCAATTGTAAAATATTAATTAAAACATTAAAAGATGTCTTTACTTCAAAAGTAAAATAAGTAATGAAAAATAATATTGAAAACATTTCAAACAATCTCGACATTAAAAATCAAACATTATTAGATTATAAAAATAATAGCAAAGTAGTTTTAATCAAAGTATATCGACGGCTGAAGTTGGTATTTACAACCGCTAGTGCTATTGATATCCTCAACGATGTTTCACTTTTACATACATAAGTAGGAATAAAAAGCTAGTTTTAAATTCGATTTGAATCTATTAAAAAAAGAGTATTTAATTGATAATAATTTTGTTTTTACTGCAGTACCTATACGTTATTAATTTATGAATGGTGGCATACTTGTCCATTATCCCTCTACCGCAACCGAAGTCATGTAAGAATTTCATTTGAACACATTAACTTTTAAAGACTTTTTTTTTCATAATCTATCTTAAAACAAACCAAAATAACTATTTTAAGATTTTTTTAAATTTCTTTTTCTCTTTTGACTACATAATTTCCGGTAGAGGGTTACCAACATTTGAATACGATCTAGATTTTTGTTTTTTTTTTTTTATAATTGAGAGTTTCATACACCGAAGGATCAAACTTAAATCACTGTCTAGAATCATTTTCATAATCAATTTGAAAACTTTTAGCCTTTTTTCCATTCACCCTCTACCGCAACTGAAGTCGAGTCAGAATTACATTTGAACAAATAATATTTGTGAACTTTTTTCATAATCTATCATAAAACAATCCAAAATAACTATTTAAAGTTTGCGGCACCGGGCTAACAAAATTTGAATAAGATCATTCTTTAAAAACTTTTGGGTTTATTTTTTTAGTTTTGTTTTGGATTTATTAAGAGTTTCATATATCTAATTCCGAAGAAATGATACTGGGAAAATTGTTAAAACCATTTCATAAACAAGCAAGTGTGACAAACACTTTTATTGCCAAAAGGCAGCTTCGCTTTTTATGAATTTTTTTGAAAAAAATATTGAAATTTTATTATTGAAAGCAGTAATGCTTCAATTAATTAGTTTGTGGTTTGTTTTTATTTTTAGGACTTCGTTCTCATCCGCTACTTTGTCTACTCCGTCAGCAGGTTCACAAGTTATTATTTAAAGTTATCAAAAGTAGAGTTAGTAAGAAAATGATTTGTTTCATCTGTTAAGAAAAGATAATGTCTATGAACGCGTTTATAGAACATTTAAAAAAAAATCCATGATCTAAGTACATATAGCACTTTTAGATGTATGGAAAACAGTTGTACGCAAGCTTTTCAAAATTTAGGAAGTTTTAAGAAACATTTAAATAGAAAACATGTTCAGACCTTAGCACAACCCATAAATGTGACTAGTTCTAGCTCTCATCAAGGAAATACAAATCAGAATGTTTTTTGAAAGGGGTGTGACCCTTGATAGTTTTCAAAACGGCTCGGTAGCATGCGAAAGTAAAATTCCAGAAGTAAAGAAATTCAATGTTTAGGACAGCCTTAATGAACTATTTACATCTGCGACTGGGCTTGTTTTAAAATTACATGATAACAATAGTTTTTCAAGAAAAATTATTGTAGAAATTCAAGAGGACATACAAAAACTTATTTTGAACCCTATTGTTGAATTGTTTAAATCATTTTCAAATGAACACCTGGCAAACAAAAGCATAGAAGTCCATAACGAATTTCTGAGTCTAATATCAAAGCGTCGTAACCCTTTCAACAGGGATTTACAGTAAATAATGAAATCGATGCAGTTTTTCGAAATGGTAACCTAACGTATGACGAAAAAAACATTAAGGGTGTTTTAATGCCATTAAAGTTTCAATTCCAAAAATTTTTTGAGAGCGGTGACATTTTCCAAAAAACTATTCTTCATATGCAAACTTTAAGTGAAGAAAACAAAATTCCAAGTTTTATTCAAGCTGACCTTTGGAAACAAAAATGTAATTTGTACCCGGGAAAAATAATAATCCCATATTTTCTATACACTGATGATTTTGAAATCAATAATCCATTAAGCTCTTTCTTGACCTCAAATTATATTGGTGAATAGTCATGAAATCATGGACTTAATAGGTTGAGCCCCCAATTGTAAAATATTAATTAAAACATTAAAAGATGTCTTTACTTCAAAAGTAAAATAAGTAATGAAAAATAATATTGAAAACATTTCAAACAATCTCGACATTAAAAATCAAACATTATTAGATTATAAAAATAATAGCAAAGTAGTTTTAATCAAAGTATATCGACGGCTGAAGTTGGTATTTACAACCGCTAGTGCTATTGATATCCTCAACGATGTTTCACTTTTACATACATAAGTAGGAATAAAAAGCTAGTTTTAAATTCGATTTGAATCTATTAAAAAAAGAGTATTTAATTGATAATAATTTTGTTTTTACTGCAGTACCTATACGTTATTAATTTATGAATGGTGGCATACTTGTCCATTATCCCTCTACCGCAACCGAAGTCATGTAAGAATTTCATTTGAACACATTAACTTTTAAAGACTTTTTTTTTCATAATCTATCTTAAAACAAACCAAAATAACTATTTTAAGATTTTTTTAAATTTCTTTTTCTCTTTTGACTACATAATTTCCGGTAGAGGGTTACCAACATTTGAATACGATCTAGATTTTTGTTTTTTTTTTTTTATAATTGAGAGTTTCATACACCGAAGGATCAAACTTAAATCACTGTCTAGAATCATTTTCATAATCAATTTGAAAACTTTTAGCCTTTTTTCCATTCACCCTCTACCGCAACTGAAGTCGAGTCAGAATTACATTTGAACAAATAATATTTGTGAACTTTTTTCATAATCTATCATAAAACAATCCAAAATAACTATTTAAAGTTTGCGGCACCGGGCTAACAAAATTTGAATAAGATCATTCTTTAAAAACTTTTGGGTTTATTTTTTTAGTTTTGTTTTGGATTTATTAAGAGTTTCATATATCTAATTCCGAAGAAATGATACTGGGAAAATTGTTAAAACCATTTCATAAACAAGCAAGTGTGACAAACACTTTTATTGCCAAAAGGCAGCTTCGCTTTTTATGAATTTTTTTGAAAAAAATATTGAAATTTTATTATTGAAAGCAGTAATGCTTCAATTAATTAGTTTGTGGTTTGTTTTTATTTTTAGGACTTCGTTCTCATCCGCTACTTTGTCTACTCCGTCAGCAGGTTCACAAGTTATTATTTAAAGTTATCAAAAGTAGAGTTAGTAAGAAAATGATTTGTTTCATCTGTTAAGAAAAGATAATGTCTATGAACGCGTTTATAGAACATTTAAAAAAAAATCCATGATCTAAGTACATATAGCACTTTTAGATGTATGGAAAACAGTTGTACGCAAGCTTTTCAAAATTTAGGAAGTTTTAAGAAACATTTAAATAGAAAACATGTTCAGACCTTAGCACAACCCATAAATGTGACTAGTTCTAGCTCTCATCAAGGAAATACAAATCAGAATGTTTTTTGAAAGGGGTGTGACCCTTGATAGTTTTCAAAACGGCTCGGTAGCATGCGAAAGTAAGATTCCAGAAGTAAAGAAATTCAATGTTTAGGACAGCCTTAATGAACTATTTACATCTGCGACTGGGCTTGTTTTAAAATTACATGATAACAATAGTTTTTCAAGAAAAATTATTGTAGAAATTCAAGAGGACATACAAAAACTTATTTTGAACCCTATTGTTGAATTGTTTAAATCATTTTCAAATGAACACCTGGCAAACAAAAGCATAGAAGTCCATAACGAATTTCTGAGTCTAATATCAAAGCGTCGTAACCCTTTCAACAGGGATTTACAGTAAATAATGAAATCGATGCAGTTTTTCGAAATGGTAACCTAACGTATGACGAAAAAAACATTAAGGGTGTTTTAATGCCATTAAAGTTTCAATTCCAAAAATTTTTTGAGAGCGGTGACATTTTCCAAAAAACTATTCTTCATATGCAAACTTTAAGTGAAGAAAACAAAATTCCAAGTTTTATTCAAGCTGACCTTTGGAAACAAAAATGTAATTTGTACCCGGGAAAAATAATAATCCCATATTTTCTATACACTGATGATTTTGAAATCAATAATCCATTAAGCTCTCATGCGGGAGTGCATTCAATATGTAATATTTATTATACTTTTCCCTGCCTCCCGTGGAAAAAATCAAAGTTAGATAATGGGCCATATGCATAAACGGTAGTAAGTGCTTTTACTGGTAAATTTTGATAGTATTTACTAATTGTCATATGCATAAAACTGAAGAAAATACTGAACAACAAGTATTTACTGGAGGTAAGAGTATTTACTGGTTTCCGATGAATTTAGCCAGTAAATACTTTTAATGGTATGCATAAAAACTAGTAAGTACTTTTTATTTCCAGTATTTACTGCAAATTGTTCAAGTTTGTAAAAACCAACTTGAACATTTGATAGTAAATACTTTTGTATGCTGAATGCAAAAATTCACAGTCGTGAGTCAGAAAAAGTGGCACAGAAAAGTAGAAAAAGAAGACATACCAAACGAATGGCTTACAGGTGTGTGTTCTATTAAAAGTTATAATTCTGCAAGCTGCTCTCGAGATCGAAAATCACATGTGAACACAGTTATGAGATTAGCTAACAAAGTGGTAGATAGCTATACGCAAGAGAACCTCTCAATAGTTTTCTATTGAAATTATTCTCAAATAAACACACACCTTAAGCCCATAAGTACAAAACAAAAGTGTTTACAAAAGAGGAAATAGAACGGTAAATTAGAAAATAATTTCAAAACAACAGCTTCCAATTTTACGTAAACACATTCATTCAGTATATACTACCAATTTTGGGTGAATCAGTAGTATTTACTTGGATGAATTCAGTATTTACTACTAGTATGTGGTTACTAGTATAAACTTTATTTTATGCATACCAAACACAGTAAATACTATAAGTTTCAGCTTCTACTAGTAGTACCAGTATTTACTTTTACCTTCTACTGGTAGTAAGTACTTCATTTGTATGCATATGCCCCAATGTTTTTTTTAGCAGGAACCATAAAATCAAAGGATTTAAAGTCGTTTGGAAATGAAAAATGTTTTCAAACTTTGATACAAGAGCTTAAAAGTCTTGAAGTTGATGGGGTTGATATTAACATTAAGGATCAAGATTTGGGGATTGTGTTTGGAGATAATTTGGGTTTGAATACAATTTTAGATTGCAATAGATCATTTTCAGCTAATTCTTACTGTAGGTTTTGTAAAGTCAATAAATCTGAAGTGCAGACGTTATCACTTGAACGAGGCGATTTATTAAGAAACCGTTTTAACTATGAAAATGATGTTCTTCTAAACAATTCTTCTGAAACTGGTATACAAAAATACTCCCAATTAAATGAAATACCATCGTTTCATGTTGTAGAAAATTATTGCGTGGATCTCATGCACGACTTATTTGAAGGTGTTTGTCATTACGACGTCTGCCATATTATAAAATATTTTATCTGCACAGCTTCTTATTTAACTTTGGAAACCTTTAATTTAAGAAAACAAACTTTTCAATACGGTCCAGTAGAGATTGATAACATATCAGGTGAAATAAAAGCTCATCATTTAAAAAACAAACATTTAAAAATGACAGCAAGAGAACTGATGACTTTCATATCTTTTATTCAGATAATGGTTGGAGATTTAGTTCCACATGATGACGAGATATGGAAATTTCTTCTCAACTTAATTGAAATAATTGATATGCTGCTTTCTTTTGAAATTTGCGATGACAGCATATCACTGTTGAGAATGAAAATTGAAATTCACAACATGGATTATGTTCGTCTTTTTAATGACACGCTGAAACCAAAACATCATAATTTGACTCATTATCCTACTGTTCTGAAACAATCAGGACCCATTCGGAACTTTTGGTGTTTTAAATTTGAAGCTAAGCACAAAGAATTTAAGCTTTATTCTCATGCGATTACGTCTCGTAAAAATATTTGTTTGACCTTAGCAAAAAAATATCAGCTAAAAACCGCATTTAAGTTATTTGATACCATAGATCACCTTCACAACTATTTTTTCTTCTATGAAACAAATAAAAAGAAAGTAATTTTAGAAGTCTTGTATCAGAAATTTTAAAAGCACCTAACGTGGACATAGAGTTTTACTCTAAAGCTGAAATCCAAGGTTACAAATACCAAATAAAATTTTATATAGCCCAGTTCAAATCAGATGTGGAATTGTATGTTATAGTAGACATTATTCTTTTAAGAAAAAAAAACTGTTTTATTGTTTTGCCAAAAGGTTAACAAAATCCGATACAATCCGCATTTATTATCTTTTGAAATCGACGAAAACCAGTTAGGGGGATTTTCAGTTATATCTTTAAATGATCTTATTGGACCACCAATAACTTTAATAAAAACTGCTCAAGGTAAAAGGGTTCTACGTGTGAAGGAATATTTTGTTTCAAACTATCAGATTTGAACATTTAGCTTGCATCGATGAGTCATTATTTTCTTTCCATTAATGAAATTATTATTAGTTACAATCATGAGATAGTTATAGACTTAGAAAGACTTAAAATAACTTACAAAATAAAGCAATGAAATTACAGATGATTCAAAAATGTACATATTAACTCAACTTTCAATGATACAAAACTAAATATAACAATTAGGGAAAACTTAACACTTAAAAAATTTCGTTAAAAAATGCAGTAGTTTCAATCTTCGCAAATGGCATCACCGCCACCGCAGCTCGATAGAACTGACGAGGAAGATTCCGATGAGGATGTTGTTGAGGATTGTATTTCAAAATCATTAGAAGTGCAAGTATTATCAGAAATGGAATTGGGCTCAATTTTAACAAACTACCAGACAATAAATGTAGTAGACATTATTCCGGATGATGAGCTCACAAATTTATTATAAAATTGGGGCCACTTAGATTTGTTGGATCATTTTAAAAGTAAGTTAAGACTTCGTATGCTAACTAATTTTGCCGAAAAATGTACCTTAAATATTTTATCTCCATTTTATTTAATAATATACTAGTTATGATTTAATCAAATATAATAATTTTCTGATGGATAAACTTGACCTAAATTAGCTATCGTTTTTAAGAGTATTCCGGAGTGAACAATTACATTTACTACCTTTTTTTTTGCATGTACATATGTTTAAGACCGGTTTTTTCAGTTTCATC
Source organism: Dasysyrphus tricinctus (assembly GCA_963921185.1). NCBI lineage: Eukaryota > Metazoa > Arthropoda > Insecta > Diptera > Syrphidae > Dasysyrphus > Dasysyrphus tricinctus. Next base: position 42,614,263 of record OY992534.1, read on the forward strand.
AGATACTTTGGTCATTTCTAGTACCTTACTGATTTTAAGTTCTGTCAAAAGTGCCTTTAAGAATTAAAAATTTGTATATCAAATGATGCAATAATGATTAAATTACAATTAATGGAAATCGTGAATAATAAATTGAATTTATATCAACTAAAAAATATTGTCAAAAAAATACCGTTAGGTATAAAAATTGACTGTCAAAATTGCTTTTTTTTTAATTTACAAGCATTTTTATTTTGTATTATTTAAATTTTTATTAGGTACAAAATTAAAAATGTTCTTCAATAGTTTTTAAACAAAAATATAAAATTTGTTTAAAGGTGCTTTTTTTAACCCATTTACTACCACTGTATCCCTTGGGTACAGAAAATTGAACAACTTTATGGTTTTACCGTTGTCTTTCCTTAAATTTGTTTTGATGGAATTTGATTTTTTTTTGTTCGTTGACATGTTTTCAACAAGTAGGCGTGCAGTTCATTGTAAAAATAATAAAACGGTAGTTTTTTTTATTACTCCACATTAGGTGCGACTGTGATTTTCTTGTTTTTTTTGGAGGTTTGCCTATATTTTGTAATAAAAAAAATATTCGTTTTATCAATTTTTTTTTTTTGTTTTTTCGGAAATAGTTTAAAAACTTATAATAAAATCAGATAAAATTGAAAAATCAAGTGCTCATTTATTTTTACGCTAGGTAAGTACGCGTGAAGTTAGGTGTACCCGCTTGGGTACAATGGGAAAACCTGACATTTTTTTTTTTTAGAATGGATTTCAAAGCATTCTCCACATCATCATTTTATGGAAGGAGATGCGATAATCTTCCAAATGCAATAAATGCAATCGAAGAAAATAATCAAAACGCTGTGTTTGATATTGCATTCATACCACCAGATGCAGATTACAATACAGACGAGGATGAAATAGACACAGAACATTTGGATAACGATCAAATACCCAATGATGTTCCAGGTAACATTGAACTTTTCATTAGGGATGTGGATTTCGATAGCGAGGACGAAGTTCCTTTATCAGTGATAAGAGCCTCAATATCTGGGCAATCTCAAACCCAACCACGCTGGTCTAAAAGAGGTACCGATATGACGATGCACCGTTCTAATAACTTTGAGGTACATAAGATGAATATGAAATGTGCTTTAGTTTAGACAATAAGTCTCCAGTCGAAATATTTGAAACACTTTTTGATAATGAGGTAACGGAATTGATCTTGAATCAAACTAGACTTTACGCTTCTCAACATAATTATCATAACCTCAATTTCCAAAAAGAAGACTTGGAAATTTTCATAGGCATTATGTTCTACAGTGGTTACCACTCAATGCCCAGGGAGTCCATGTATTGGAAATTAGATGAGGATACAAGAACCGCATTGGTAGCAAACAACATGTCGCGAAATCGTTTTTATGAGATCAAAAAATACATTCATTTCGCAGATAATAATCAATTAGATGCTCGAGACAAAATGGCAAAGCTAAGACCGCTTATGAATCTTTTGTGCCTAAAATATCAACAATGGGGCCTCATGCACGAAAAATTATCCATTGATGAAGCCATGATCAAGTATTTTGGCCACCATTCTTCAAAACAGTTCATAAGAGGAAAACCTGTTCGTTTTGGTTTCAAGAACTGGATGCTGACGAGTAGTTGTGGCTACCTATATAACTTTGGAACTTATTGTGGTGCAAAAAATGTGAACGCTGATGTGTTACAAATGCCACTGGGATCTCGAGTTGTACTTGACCTTCTAGAAAAAGTTCCATTTCCTTCCGACCACATAATATATTTTGACAACTATTTTACTTCTCATGAGCTTTTGCGACTGTTGAGAGAGAAGGGCTTTAGAGCTACAGGGACAGCAAGAGAAAACCGAACAAAAAAATGTCCATTGAAGCTGAAAAAAGAATTCAAGAAGGAGAAAAGAGGACATTTTGAGCACGTATACGACGTAAACAATAATATTCTCTTTGTAAAATGGAGTGATAATAGTGTTGTCACTATGGGCACAAACTTCGATACTATCCAGCCCATGCATTATGTCAAACGTTGGTCATCAGTAGAAAAAAGAAAAGTTTTGATTCAGCAGCCGAACCTTATTGCGGATTAAAATAATGGTATGGGTGGCGTTGACTTTCACGACCAGTGTGTCAATGCCTATAAAATCAAAATTCGAGGCAAAAAGTGGTGGTGGCCGCTTTTTACATCAATGCTAAGCTCTACATTGGTGAACGCTTGGAAACTATACAAAGTCGCAGCTGATTCCGAAGATGACTTGCTATCGTTTCAAAGAGATATTGCCCGATTTTATCTAAGAAGATATACAATTCTCCAACCTTCGACATCAAAACGCTCCATATCTGCAAGCGTTACTTTATCTGAAGGTCACCATTTTCCAAAGAGAATTGAAAATCCTCTTAGATGCAGAGTATGCCACATGCGAGTCAGATGGGTTTGTGAGTTCTGCGACGAAGTTCTCTGTGTTGAAAAAGAATGCTTTAAGAAATTTCATGTACAGAATTAGCAACCATATTTTCCCATTGTACCTGCTTGGGTACAGCTTAAAAACCACACTTCCTAATTTTTTTTTTATTAAAAAAAATATTTTTGTATTCCTTTGACACTATTTAATAAAGTTATGTTACCAAAAATTTGAAATTTTAGTTTTAAATGTCTTTGGTAATAAATGGGTTAAGTAAACTAAAAGACAAATGAAAGTTCTTATCTTAAAGATTTTTCACTTGATTATATCCCATCGCTAAGCGAAGCTATTGCAATTGAACTAATGTATTAAACTATATGTATATAAATTCCACCCATATTTTCATGCCAACTTTGCTAAAGCTCAAGATATTTAATTTAACTCTTTCAGAGGAACAGATAAATGTTGAGGTTTTGAAAAAAATTGAGTGTCACCACCTAACACAAATTATGAAACCATTTTCGTATGGAAAATTGATTTTGTTTGAGGCAAAATTAAGAGAGTGGCGAAACACGCTTGAAAGCCCCTTTTAATGTATGTCAATGCAAGATTGAATCCACTTCCTAACTCCCAATGTTCATCTGATGCATCCTCCTCTTACGTATCGACACAAAATTGTAAAAGTTCTCCAAGTACGACAAAATCATCTAAATCAGAAAATTAATCAAACTCAACATCTTTGGCAGAAATTTTAAACAATAACCCCAAAGCTTTGGCAATAGCTGAAAGCTATGAAAAGTCGAAAAAATTCAGAGAACACGAAAGGAAACAACTGATTAATGCAATAGCCCTTTATTTCGACCAGAATAAAATCCATTTGGATTTACATTCAAGTTACCAAATTGAAAAGGAGATTATAGAAAGATTCCCGACTGAAAAACTGGTAAACATTATACTTATATATACCTGTGTGCAAAATGATAGCAATGCTTTAGTTTTTAACTGATAACCTTAACATTAAAATTAAAGATGGCATTTGGTTTTTTAAATTATTAACTGGGCTTAAATTATTCTTTAGTTAGTACAAATAAGAAAACTTAAAAAAAACATGATTCCAAAAACTAATCTTCAATAAATATTCAAAACTTTAAGACAAAAACTTAAAAAATAGATTTTCGACTTAAATTTAAATTAAATATTCATAAGAATACTTTGTTTTCGTTGTGTGACCTTTCTTGACGAGGAAAGCAGCAAACCCTGACATAGAATCAACAATAAGCTACGCATGCATCTTTCTTGCGGATTGTTTTTATATATTTTTCACACTGCGCTCCCCAATTCAACTAAACTTGTCAGTTTTTCCTTCAACGTGCTAGCTTTAATATCGGCCCAAAATTTTTCGATATGATTACGGTCCGAAGATCTAACAGGAACAGTTATTTTCGTTAGTCTAAAACCAATTTTTTATTATGCCGGATTTACACGGTTGGAAAACTGCCAGTATAATGACAAAAGCAACAACAAAAGAATGGACAAATTCATTCTTTTTGTCATTATACTGGCAGCTTTCCATTCGTGTAAATCCGGCATTAGTCTGCTTGCATTTTTAGTGTCATTATCCTTTTGAAACGTCCAATTAAGTGGTATATTCCATTAAGCATAAAAAAGCATGAAAGTCTGTTGATGTCAAAGTAAATGTTTGCATTGCTTATATCTTAGGCCGTGTGCGAATTGCGTTAAGATCCTGGTTAAATTTGACCCCATGGCTAAATTTTGACATTACTGAGGTGAATATAGACTTCAAAATTTAACCTGCTCAGGAGCTCGTTAAAATTTTAGTCGGTGGTTAATTCTTGACATGTCTATGGGTGCGTTCGGCTGCGTATTCTAAGCGATCCGGATTTGTTTGTGTTGTTGTAAACACTTGTAAAAAAAAACAGCTGATTTCAGCTGATGCAAAAACAACTCATGGTATCTGAAATTTTTTGGATTATGGATAGCCGATCGTTTAGCCTGCCGAACGCGAGGTATGCTCATGAAGAAGTGAGGGAGATGAATGTAGATAAATATTTTATTTTGCTATCATGAAGTCATGAATCCTATCGGGAAAGATGAAAAATGGAAAAAAAACTAAAATTAAATGAAAGGAATAAGAAATATAGATAAAGACCTTACAATAAAATTAAGTATGCACTCAAGAAGAAGTTTGAATAACTTGAGATAAATCCTTGATAATGTAAAAGAATCTATAAAATTTATTGAAAATACTTTTTCAGATGATTCATTCATTTTGCAAACTGAATTGTTTGCGAATTATCATTACTGAAAAAAATGCAACAATAAAACTAATGGGAAGTGAATGTTAAAAAAAAAATCCCATTTAATCCAATTGACAAGCAAAAACCTTAAATTTTACTCACGCCTATAAAAAGGGATAACATTTAACTGGGATCAAATTTAACCAGAATTTTAACGCAATTGGAACACGGTCTTAGTCTTAAATAAAAGACCTGTTCTGTAGTATGAAAAACAACTCCAAACATTAATTTTGTCTCCTCCATGTTAAACGCTTCTTGTAACAAAGCGTGAGTTGCATTCAGCGTTTTAATATACTGTCTTCTATCAATTATATCAATTCAGCTGACCACAAAATTCTTCACCATTCCATTTCTGACAGTTTGTTTTAGGAAACACTACTATTTTTTGCACACAGGTGTACAATCAGAATACAGTTAATTTATATTAAATTTCGAACATGCAAAAGGGGTAAAATTTACAACAAGTTTTGCATTATTAAATCCTCTTTAAAACCAAATTCAAGTACATACTTCTCAATTCCCTTCGATGAATGTAGACGACGCAGAGCAAAATGAAGAAGAAACTCCGAGTTCAGAAAGAGGAAGTTTATTTTTATAAAGACATTGAATTCACTCAGAAGATAAATCTAGGAACACTGATTTCCATAGGTAGGCTAAGAAACTTTCAGTAACGAAAAAACGAAAATAGTTTTCTAAAATTATCATAGTAAAAATTTGCCTTGATTGATTTTGTTCCACTCCAAACTTGTTTGTTTCCGAAAATTAAATTTTGCTTATGTTGTATGCTGCTTGTTTAAGTGCCTTCGGCTCAAACTTAACTGTCAAGTTTTTTTCAATACTATTCTATTCAAAGTGGGTCGTCAGCATGTTACCAGATATACGATCAAGGACTCGCAGAACGCTTTGATTTGGATAGTCAGTACAATTCAATCATTAGAGGACCATATCGATTTCCTCAACGAAATGGGTGAGAATGTCCAAACATTCATCATTGCTCACGGTGATTCAATCCTGAACTTTACTGAAATTGTTCTCTATTTTGAAGGAATTAAATTAACGTTTAACAGTTTCATCCAAGCAGTGGATATCTGCTTAAAATGTTTGTATTTATATTAATCTCGAGTACCCAACCTCTTGTTCCTCGTTTTGGGGTTTTAAAGAAACGCAATTTCTACAAAGTAATACAAGTTAGGTACTGCTCAGACTCATGATTTAAGATCAGTCTGATTCTAAATGAACGGGGAATAAAAAATGTGAGAAAGGCTTTCAAACAAGAAATACGCAAACTTCAATTCCTAAACGTTCTTCAAAAAAAGCAGAAAAAGTATATATTTCTAGACAATAAATAAACCTTTCTTTCATTTAAAATTCCACGGGAATTAACATTTAGAAATGGAGTGAATAAGTGAAAACATTTATTCTTGCTTACAAGTCCTGCAAAGGTACCAAACTTAAAATTAGTATTTACTTACGGGAAGCTTTAAGGACCAAGTTGAAGCAATCCTTAAAATTTTTGTTTTCCAAATAGAGTTCGGTTTTTCAAAAAATATTATTCAATACGATGAAAAATGAAAAAAAAAATTCATTTTTATGAATCAGTAAAAATAAAAATGTAGTTACAAAATAATTCAAGTTTAAAGTTCAGTCACTCCACTTAAACAGAAGAACTTTCTTTTCAAATTTTCTTCATATTGTAATATTTTCTCAGGTTCGTTAATAAAACTTATTTACATTATTCAAAACGTCCACTTATTTATTTCACAAAATAAAACACTTTACTTTTCTTACTACAAACAAAACGATTTATTATTCACCACTGAAATTAATTCACAAACTTTACTTTTCACTTTTATTACAACCAACTTTATTCATTCACGATTAAAAACAAACTGTGTCGCTGCCGTTCAAACATGTGCCTTTTATACTTGTTTTCCAAACTCTGGAAATAAGGAGAACGTTCTAGCAAAGATAATATAATACAAAGATGTCGCATCCAGTAGAACGAAAGTGAACCCAAAAAATAATCGGCCGTAGCTGATATCAGACACGACAACATGTTGCTAAATGTTGCATTGGTCAATTTAAAGAGCGAGAGCGGAAAATCTCTGTGGACACAATTTTAACTTTGAAATCTCTTCAAAATGTATATCTCAAGGACAGGAATAGTATAAATGACGTATAGGCAGGTACAGAAATTGAATTTTTTCATGAAGCTGCGGTCGGTGGTTGTTTTTTTTTTTAGTTTTTTGCTTATCCTTTATTTGTGTGTTCATGATGATGATGTGTATCTGTATAGATAGACATGCAGTAACATTATTGTTGTTGGTAGCGATCTTTGAATAAAATAAAATGCACGACTGGATCGCACGTACTTGCTCTTATGTTCAAGTTGTGTGGGGCTTAAGAACTTTAAAAAATATTCAAGTAATTATAGAAAAAGTATAAAAAGCATTTAAATCGTTCTTTTAATTGTATAAACAGCCTGATAAATAACGTAGAGCTCAAAAAGAAGTATGCCATTTGATTACTTGAAAAAATATGAATATATGCAAAAAAAAAATTTAAAATCGTTGGAGCCGTTTTCTTAAAAATTAGTTTTTTATGTATAAAATTTTTGTAACATTTTTCAAAAAAAAAATTGGTATGCCAATTTTGAGTATATATTAATATACATTTAAAACTGAAATTTCGAAACAATTCATCAACCCGTTTTTGAAATATTGAATTTTCAAAAAAAAAATTTGAATCTTTTTTTAAAAATCCAAAATTTATTTTTTGAAAAATTTTGGTATGCAGTATTATTTATATTCCAACAAAGCTTTTGTGCAAAAATTTTCATTGAAATCGGATGAGCGGTTGATGAGAAAATCAAAAATCAAAAAAACCGTTATATGGCAGGTACCGTTAATAAATGTTTTTGGTGATTTTTTTCTTACTTAAAGGTAAATCATATCGACAATAATACACTGATTTTTTTTATTAAAATCGTTGGAGCCGTTCTTGAGATAAATAAGCTTTTCCTTAACGGTTGTATGGCAAGTACCGTTATTTTTTGAGCTAAAAAAAAAATTTCAATTTCCCCTCTGGAGAGTTACAAAAAAACCTTAAGTTCAAAATTTGAAGAAAATCGCTTCAGTGGCTTAGGCTGTAGGTTGAGGTACGGACAGACAGACAGACAGACAGACAGACAGAATTTTGCCACCCACTTTTTTCGTGTTCTCTATCATCGTAATGTCATGTTTGATTGTTATCTCGAAATATTTTTTTTGCACGAATCCAAAACTTGCCCTATAGTACCTATATCGCAAGTAAAAAAGGAAGGTAGTAAGGATTTTCTTATTAGGGGTATTCATGCAACTGCGTAAAACACTAGATAAGTTTACGATTTGGTTAATTTTATCTTTTGGTAAATGAACTGTCAAATTTTGTATGGGAAATGGTTTACGCAATTTGGTTAATTTTATCCAAGGATTTAGCTGCGGAAAATTAACCAAATATTTGGTTAAACTTATCCAAACGTCATTGTAACTTTTAGAGATTGAATTAGGCGTGTTTGTGACTTTTAGAATTAGGCGTGTTTAGAAAGATGATACAAATGATATCTCGGAGAACTAAAAAAATAATTATTGCATTGCAATTAGTTGGTGATAAAAGTTGTGAATTAAAACGTAGTTTACACAAAAAAAAATAATTAGATACAAGGTCTACATTTACTCAACGATTAAAGGCTCTACCCAACCAACGCGAAATTATAGCGAAGCATTCGCAAAGACAGTTTTTTGTTGTTTTTTAGTATTGATATCATTCACTTTAATTTCGTGTTGGTTTGGGAGAAAAGTACATTATGGGCGTTAGGGTGTTTCATTTTATAGGGCACAAAATAAAATGTAAAATTTTACCTGACTTTGCTCATGCCCCGAGTCTCTCTGACAAAAAAGATATTTTTGCCAAGTTTCAAGAAGATTGGAGATTATTTAGAGGTTGCGCATTTTGATCACTTTTTTAAAAGTAGGCAAAAAATACGATTTTTTGCTGTTTTTAGAGAATATGTTTTTTCTTTTTTTCATAAGAACACAAAAGTTTAGTCCCCATCACCCTTGAAGGTGAGTTGATCTTCAAAAAAAAAAAAAAAAAAAAATTGTTGCGTCAGTTAGGGCAGGAGTAAGAGGACAGGTGAACCCGATGTAGTCAATTTCCGCAATTTAACCAAAGGAGATCCCTACCAATAGAGGATAAGCAATGTCTTTTGGCCAAAATTGGATGATATGGATGTGATATGTGACATATATTGTTTAGAAAAGACAGCACTGCGTATTACACAGTTATGTAACAAAAGACATTCTACATAAACGATAACTGTAAGATAGGGTTATCTCTTGAGGAGGTGAAGTGAATTGGCCACCAAGATCGTGGGATTTGACCCCATTTAATTTTTCGTGCGGTTTTCTGAAGTTGCAGGTCTATGCTAATAAGCCGCAAAAAGTCAAAGTCAAAATAATTTAGGCCATCGTTCAAATTCAGCCTGAACTATGCGTCAAAGGCATTCAAATTTCGACGCCTCGGATGCTTGCCACTGTGCGCAGCCGTGTCAGATATTTCGAACAATATTATATTCCATATTATACATACATTATAGCATACGTATAGGCTCTTCAAAAAATAATAAGAATTTCGTTAATACCACACACAACGCTTGTGTTATTCCATTTCAAAGTCGACCTGCCCTCTCTAATTGGTAAACCGTGTAGGCATAATGCTTGAAGTTTGAAGGTACAGTTCGAAGGAAGAGAAATTATTTTAAAAAGACTTGTAGGCAGGGATGTCACGAATTAACACAATGCAGTTTAGATTGTACGTGTAGACACACAGCCTGCACAAGATAAAACAAGTGCATGAGAAGCGCTTGAATACAAAGGACTTCAATATTATAAAACTCGATAGTTTCAAATAAAAGTGATCAAAATGCGCAACCTCTAAATATTATCCAATCTTCTTGAAATTTTGTATACATATGTTTGACATCACTTGGACCCGGGGCGTGAGCAAAGTCAGCCAAAAATCACACTTTTGGAAAAATGAAACACCCTAATGGGCGTGACATATGATTTGTTTGTATTCGTTAATTTTCATGCGCCCACTGCCATGAGCTTGCGACTAATATACTTCTACCTTACAACGCGACTATTGTCATGTATATTATGGTAGAACTATGATAATTGTTGGTAGTTTACTGAAGTGGTCGGCTGAAAATGAGCGAATACATGAAAAACATACTCATCTCACGGGAGTGAAACTGATATTTGGTGAAGTTGGAACGAAAAAAACAGAGGGACGATTCATTTTACTTAAGTGGAATATTCTACACTTCTTCTTTTGACTGTTTGGAAAGCAACTTTTCGAGGGTTTTTAACCCATTGATTTTGACAGGCAAAAGTTTCGTTGTCGTTCCGAATATTTCGCATTGGTTTGAGAAAGCCTAAATAGTTCTAGCTTAACATTTTGTTTTATCCTTCCGAGTTTCCGACTTCTCGTGGGTTCGGGAGAGCTTCTCTATTTAAAAATTACTACGTTTACAATAAGGATCGGGAGCTCCAGGTTATTTGTCACTTGAGTTGAGTTTAAATGGTATTTAGATTCCAGCAAAATGAATGGCATTGATGTATTTATTTCAATGCAAAACAAATAAAATTATAATTAACAGGAGTACTTACTACACGTATCTATTAAAACAAATATATATTTGTATACATACATGAAAATAAACAGACCATAATGCATTATCTGTAAAACCAACTCCTCGATCCATGCCGAACGCGCCCAAATATTTGACGTTTAACGAACAGCTGATTCAATTACACAGCATTTAACCAAATTAATAAAAAGGTCGTTCATGCAAACTTTTGCGTAAACTTATCATTTTACACAATTTGTAAACTTACGACGTTGCATGAATACCCTTATTGTGTTTGTTTTTTGTGAGGTAGGTATATCTATGTATATACATCGAACATTGTTGGTCTGTATTCCTTATGAAATTAAAGGAAATCATTTTTAATTAATTTATTTATAAGTGAATTCATATTTCATAACTTGTGAGGTAGGTAGGTAGGTACATAGGTACGTGTGTAATGTGTATGCTCCGATTTATTTGATATGTATATATATATATCACGCATTGCTTTTTAATTTAGGCAGGCATTTCTATTTTTTATTTTTCAATAGGTAAGTAGGTATCCCTACTTTGATAGAATAATGTATAAGGAAAAAAGTGATACGTACATAGGCACATACATAGATAGTTAGATATGTAGGTGCATGTAACTTGTCGTATTTTTAAGATTACTAGAAAAATAATATTGCTTTCCATCATACAGATTTTGAAAAATTATAATTTTTATGACATTTTTTAATAGGTACATAGTTTGAAAATGGAGCTTCAAAATTTCGTATTTGGAAGGTTCTAAAAAACACAACAAAAAAAATGTAGGAAAAAAGCCAAAACAGGTCGATAAGATAGTTTAATTAACTTTTAAATTCATTATTTAGTTTATTTAAATTAAGTTCTAGGTGTCCAGAAGCTATAGATTTTTAAATTTTCCATTTAAAACTGTTCGATGCCTTTAAACGATTGATATCGTAAAAAACGAAATTCGGTAATCACATATTTGCACAATTTTCTCTCAATTTTTTTTTATTTTTAAATACATAATTTATAATCATGATTGTGACGCTTTTATACCACGTAGGATAATAAAAATGAGTAACCATTATTTTATTTATACCTATGCGAAATTAATAAAAGCCAAAGTACCTAATCCATTCATATACTCAAGAGATATGAGTTCATATGTTATAGCGCTCAAATATTGCTGTTATCTCTGTTCAATAGAATTTTAGGATTCTAATTTGGTAATCATATTCAAATCAATAATTTCTATCATCTGTCAAAATGTCTTAAAATGATAAAAATTAAATACTAAACATAAATTCATTCTTCGGTTTTCGATACCGAGACGATACCAGTTCGAAAGCATCCGAAACTATACCGAGCCGATACCAATAGCATACTTTTGGACCAAAATTTGCCGAGACTCTCGGTAGTATTGTTTCATTTATTATAAACAAACAATTGTTCTTGTAATTGATTTCACGGAAACGGACTTTATCGATCTCAATGAAATTTTCAGTTTTTCTCTCTTTAGCAGAGAGAAGATTAAGGGAATGAGTTTATTTAGAACCATCACCAACTTTGCTGGTATCCATATCCAGCTGTAGTAATTTTGAACAAAATATAAAAAAAAACATTAAAATCGTTCTTTTGTTCTTTATTGTATAATTTTTAAAACAAGTACCTATGCAATTTGATTAAAATACTTGAAAAAAGATGAATACATGCAAACAAAAATTTAATTTCCTTGGTTTTCCAAAATGTTGACATGCTAAATTTGATTGAATTCGTTAGTGAGAAAATTTTGACATGCAAAATTTGATTGAATTCGGTTAAGCCGTTAATGAGAAAATTGAAAATTATAAAAACCGTTATATGGCAGTTACCGTTAATAATAGCTTTTGGTAAATTTTTTATTACCAAACAGTAGGTACACCATACCTAAAATAATATACTAATTTTTATAGGTAATCAAAATCGTTTTAGCCGTTCGTAAGATAAATAAGCTTTTCCTTAACGGTTGTGTAGCAAGCCTACCTCACTTTTGGGGTGCTTGTTTAGAGTGAGTCCCCTTGCCACTCACTTTTGGGGTGCTTGTTTAGAGTGAGTCCCCTCGCCTCTCACGTTTGGGGTGCTTGTTTTGAGTGAGTCCCCTTGCTTCTCACTTTTGGGGTGATTGTTTTTTTTTCTCCATATCAGTATCCTTCTTAGCGCAGAAGAAAAAGTTCTGAGGGTAATGATGAAACATTTTGTTTAAATTGTTAAAAAAATTACAAAAACCAGTGAAAAACGCAAAAGAAACTATACAGGCTCAAAAAATGCTATACAAAAGTTTTAGAAAAATTTTGTATAGCTCATCATTTAAGACAACGCAAAAAATTAATAAAACATTAAAATACATAGTGGACAAAAGATGAAAAATTAATATTCCAAAAGGAATTTAATGGACCAAACGCTTGTTTCTTCGAAAATCATTACAGCAATAAGGTTTTTCATACGACAATTAGGGAAAAAAATTTAATTTTGGACGAAGTTTGTATTAGAAAAGACTTTTATTTAATTCTCACCAAGATGTAATTGATCGTTTAGAAAATACAAATTTTCTAAGGACCTCAAATATAGGCAAAAATATATGCGTTTTATGATAAGGGGTCTTTTAGTAAACTGTATTTAATAATTAATTTGCGAACAAGTCTAAAATAAATTGTAGACAAAAATATTTCAGATTTATGTAAAATTGGTCTTAACTTGTTGAGTGTTGTTTACGATCAGGGTTCAAATAATAAGAACTATTATAAATGCTTAGGATATAAAAGTGGAAAAACCATCTTTCTTTCTGAATGGCAATAAAATCGTGGTATTTTATTTTTCCTCACTTACTTAAGAGTTTGAGAAATCTTTTTTTACTTAAAATCCCGTTACACCAGATGACATAGTTAAGTTTTAAGGTAGTTTGATAGCTGTACGATTTGGAAAAAGATAAGCAGGTGGCAAAAACGTGCCCAAATTTGACGGAAAGCATATAAATCCTTCGTCTTTTTACAAGATGCGTGTGTCATATGCCAGACAGCTTTCTTAGCTACTTGACCGTTGCTCGAATAAAAACAAATGTAGAAAATTAAAAAAGACTCTCCAGTAACTGCCCTAGCTCCAGCTTCGTTTTTTGAACGAATAGGCAAATTTATAGACTGTGGTTTTCATTCAAGTAGGCAATGATGATTATAAACTTATAAGGGATTGTCTTCAATATGTCAACGGAATAAAATCGTTAATTGACCTAAGATCTTTCCCAAACATTGAGGGAATTCGAAAAACTTTAACAGCTACATTAGAACTGTATATAATGAAATCACAGAACCGTCGATAACATACATTTTGACAATGAGGCTACAAAAAACGTTGCTGAAAATCTTTTAAGTGTTGCAAGTGCTATAAGCTATGGGGGCAATTATAAAACCCATCGGTTTACGAGCTCAACATTTTGTCAACAAAAATAATGACGTTTAAGCGGTGTATCTCGAGTTATAATTGTTCTGAAGATGAAATATGCCTTTAGAATAACATACGTGTAAGTACATATTGAAATTCCAATGGAAAATTAACCGAGAGATTTATTTTAATTAAATATGGATCAGTTGGTAGACAGAACACTTTTTCAAATTGACCTTTTCTTATATTAAAATGAAAGAACTTCTCTGAGATATTTCACGTATTGTGCGTTGCGTTTAAGATGCTACTGACAATAAATTGTATTTGATGTGAAGAGATTCCGAAACGCCATAAATGTAGTTATAACTTGGTATCTGGATTTCTTTCATTTATTTTTCAAATTAGTAAGATTCACTCTGCAGTTTAAAAAAAAAATAGTTTAAGAAAAGGAGCTATTCAAAAATTAAGAAATAATGATTTATTTAAGCATCAGATGGACAAGGAGGATATTATAATTGTTCTGGTATTATTGTGAAAGAATTTGGATCTCTCGGTTACTGCTTTTTATTGATTTCTGAACGTACCATGCACAATGTTTCCTAAGTAGGACCGTCAGAAAAAAATTGAGCATGGACTTCCTGTGTTCTAAGCAGATATCATTCTCTGCAAACCAATCATGGTTTTCCTCTCTTGTCAATCTTATGCTCTCAGAAATCATGACGTCTCTTATGTTTTTTATTTGTTTGTTTTCTTTAAATATTTTTTCGAACGTTGCAGAGTGAATTTTACAAATTTGGAAAAATAAATCTGAGGGTGCACGAAGGTTACCGAAATCAGAATTTTGTGCATAGTTTCTGGCAAATATAAGAAACTCAGACGGGCAGGTTATGACTTCATCATGCTTCAGAATAAACTCTTCACAGCGAAGACATTTTACTTTAGGAAGCATCTTAAATGCAACGTAACCCGTGAAATACCTAAGAGAAGTGAGTTCAATCTTAATGTCATCGTCAAAGGTATCCACAGAGAAAATCAGATTTATTTTTCCAAATTTGTAAAATTCACTCTGCAACGTTCGAAAAAATATTTAAAGAAAACAAACAAATAAAAAACATAAGAGACGTCATGATTTCTGAGAGCATAAGATTGACAAGAGAGGAAAACCATGATTGGTTTGCAGAGAATGATATCTGCTTAGAACACAGGAAGTCCATGCTCAATTTTTTTCTGACGGTCCTACTTAGGAAACATTGTGCATGGTACGTTCAGAAATCAATAAAAAGCAGTAACCGAGAGATTCAAATTCTTTCACAATAATACCAGAACAATTATAATATCCTCCTTGTCCATCTGATGCTTAAATAAATCATTATTTCTTAATTTTTGAATAGCTCCTTTTCTTAAACTATTTTTTTTTTTAAACTGCAGAGTGAATCTTACTAATTTGAAAAATAAATGAAAGAAATCCAGATACCAAGTTATAACTACATTTATGGCGTTTCGGAATCTCTTCACATCAAATCTTACTAATTTGAAAAATAAATGAAAGAAATCCAGATACCAAGTTATAACTACATTTATGGCGTTTCGGAATCTCTTCACATCAAATACAATTTATTGTCAGTAGCATCTTAAACGCAACGCACAATACGTGAAATATCTCAGAGAAGTTCTTTCATTTTATATAATATAAGAAAACTAATAGGTCAATTTGAAAAAGTGTTCTGTCTACCAACTGATCCATATTTAATTAAAATAAATCTCTCGGTTAATTTTCCATTGGAATTTCAATATGTACTTACACATATGTTATTCTAAAGGCATATTTCATCTTCAGAACAATTATAACTCGAGATACACCGCTTAAACGTCATTATTTATGTTGACAAAATGTTGAGCTCGTAAACCGATGGGTTTTATAATTGCCCCCATAGCTTATAGCACTTGCAACACTTAAAAGATTTTCAGCAACGTTTTTTGTAGCCTCATTGTCAAAATGTATGTTATCGACGGTTCTGTGATTTCATTATATACAGTTCTAATGTAGCTGTTAAAGTTTTTCGAATTCCCTCAATGTTTGGGAAAGATCTTAGGTCAATTAACGATTTTATTCCGTTGACATATTGAAGACAATCCCTTATAAGTTTGTAATCATCATTGCCTACTTGAATGAAAACCACAGTCTATAAATTTGCCTATTCGTTCAAAAAACGAAGCTGGAGCTAGGGCAGTTACTGGAGAGTCTTTTTTAATTTTCTACATTTGTTTTTATTCGAGCAACGGTCAAGTAGCTAAGAAAGCTGTCTGGCATATGACACATGCATCTTGTAAAAAGACGAAGGATTTATATGCTTTCCGTCAAATTTGGGCACGTTTTTGCCACCTGCTTATCTTTTTCCAAATCGTACAGCTCTCAAACTACCTTAAAACCTAACTATGTCATCTGGTGTAACGGGATTTTAAGTAAAAAAAAGATTTCTCAAACTCTTAAGTAAGTGAGGAAAAATAAAATACCACGATTTTATTGCCATTCAGAAAGAAAGATGGTTTTTCCACTTTTATATCCTAAGCATTTATAATAGTTCTTATTATTTGAACCCTGATCGTAAACAACACTCAACAAGTTAAGACCAATTTTACATAAATCTGAAATATTTTTGTCTACAATTTATTTTAAAACAGATCCCTTGACTTGTTCGCAAATTAATTATTAAATACAGTTTACTAAAAGACCCCTTATCATAAAACGCATATATTTTTGCCTATATTTGAGGTCCTTAGAAAATTTGTATTTTCTAAACGATCAATTACATCTTGGTGAGAATTAAATAAAAGTCTTTTCTAATACAAACTTCGTCCAAAATTAAATTTTTTTCCCTAATTGTCGTATGAAAAACCTTATTGCTGTAATGATTTTCGAAGAAACAAGCGTTTGGTCCATTAAATTCCTTTTGGAATATTAATTTTTCATCTTTTGTCCACTATGTATTTTAATGTTTTATTAATTTTTTGCGTTGTCTTAAATGATGAGCCATGCAAAATTTTTCTAAAACTTTTGTATAGCATTTTTTGAGCCTGTATAGTTTCTTTTGCGTTTTTCACTGGTTTTTGTAATTTTTTTAACAATTTAAACAAAATGTTTCATCATTACCCTCAGAACTTTTTCTTCTGCGCTAAGAAGGATACTGATATGGAGAAAAAAAAAACAATCACCCCAAAAGTGAGAGGCAAGGGGACTCACTCAAAACAAGCACCCCAAACGTGAGAGGCGAGGGGACTCACTCTAAACAAGCACCCCAAAAGTGAGAGGCAAGGGGACTCACTCTAAACAAGCACCCCAAAAGTGAGGTAGGCTTGCTACACAACCGTTAAGGAAAAGCTTATTTATCTTACGAACGGCTAAAACGATTTTGATTACCTATAAAAATTAGTATATTATTTTAGGTATGGTGTACCTACTGTTTGGTAATAAAAAATTTACCAAAAGCTATTATTAACGGTAACTGCCATATAACGGTTTTTATAATTTTCAATTTTCTCATTAACGGCTTAACCGAATTCAATCAAATTTTGCATGTCAAAATTTTCTCACTAACGAATTCAATCAAATTTAGCATGTCAAAATTTTGGAAAACTACAGCTGGATATGGATACCAGAAAAGTTGGTGATGGTTCTAAATAAACTCATTCCCTTATCATAACGCAGTGCATTATTATAACCTTACAACTATTAGAAGTCCGAGAGTCTCGGCAAATTTTGGTCCAAAAAGTATGCTATTGGTATCGGCTCGGTATAGTTTCGGATGCTTTCGAACTGGTATCGTCTCGGTATCGAAAACCGAAGAATGAATTTATGTTTAGTATTTAATTTTTATCATTTTAAGACATTTTGACAGATGATAGAAATTATTGATTTGAATATGATTACCAAATTAGAATCCTAAAATTCTATTGAACAGAGATAACGGCAATATTTGAGCGCTATAACATATGAACTCATATCTCTTGAGTATATGAATGGATTAGGTACTTTGGCTTTTATTAATTTCGCATAGGTATAAATAAAATAATGGTTACTCATTTTTATTATCCTACGTGGTATAAAAGCGTCACAATCATGATTATAAATTATGTATTTAAAAATAAAAAAAAATTGAGAGAAAATTGTGCAAATATGTGATTACCGAATTTCGTTTTTTACGATATCACCTAACGAATAATCGTTTAAAGGCATCGAACAGTTTTAAATGGAAAATTTAAAAATCTATAGCTTCTGGACACCTAGAACTTAATTTAAATAAACTAAATAGTGAATTTAAAAGTTAATTAAACTATCTTATCGACCTGTTTTGGCTTTTTTCCTACATTTTGTTTGTTGTGTTTTTTAGAACCTTCCAAATACGAAATTTTGAAGCTCCATTTTCAAACTATGTACCTATTAAAAAATGTCATAAAAATTATAATTTTTCAAAATCTGTATGATGGAAAGCAATATTATTTTTCGGAAATCTTAACATAGGTACCTACCGACCTATCTAGTAATCTTAAAAATACGACAAGTTACATGCACCTACATATCTAGTGACATAAGGCCAAATTTTAAAGTTTGGCCTTAAGTCACTTTCTAAAAGCGACTTAATGCCAAGTTTTAAGAGTTGGCCTTATGTCGCTTTTACAAAGTGACATAAGGCCAAATTTGTTTGTGACTTAAGGCCAAACGTAAAATTTTTGAAAAAAAAACAGTAATTTTTGGAAAAGAAACTTTGCATACACCCAACCTCGCACCCACCCCAAATCCTATAGTGAGCCCTAGCAGGGGGGTTGCAGGGGGGCAGCATGCCCCCCCATACATACCTTGCTGTTTATTGCGAATTTTTAAATTTCACAAACCTATAATAAAACCTCTCCTTTATTTGGTTTGTGAAATATAAAAATTTTCAAATAAACCGTGAGGTATGTATGGGGGGGCATGCTGCCCCCCTGCAACCGCCCTGCTTGGGCTCGAGATAGGATTTGGGGTGGGTGCAAATTTGGGTGTATGCAAAGTTTCTTATGCATTTAAAGAAACTGGATTTAATGAAATTTTTCAATGAAAAATGAAAAAAAGACAGGTACGCTAGTATTTAAAGTGACACAAGGCCAAATTGGCCTTATGTCACTTTGTAAAAGCGACACTAGGCCAACTCTTTAAATTTGGCTTTATGTCACTTTTGTTAAGTGACATAAGGCCAAATATTCAAATTTGGCCTTATGTCACTTGGCCTTATGTCACGGCACCTACACACGTACCTATGTACCTACCTACCTACCTCACAAGTTATGAAATATGAATTCACTTATAAATAAATTAATTAAAAATGATTTCCTTTAATTTCATAAGGAATACAAACCAACAATGTTCGATGTATATACATAGATATACCTACCTCACAAAAAACAAACACAATAAGAAAATCCTTACTACCTTCCTTTTTTTTATTCAAAGATCGCTACCAACAACAATAATGTTACTGCATGTCTATCTATACAGATACACATCATCATCATGAACACACAAATAAAGGATAAGCAAAAAACTAAAAAAAAAAACAACCACCGACCGCAGCTTCATACAAAAATTCAATTTCTGTACCTGCCTATACGTCATTTATACTATTCCTGTCCTTGAGATATACATTTTGAAGAGATTTCAAGGTTAAAATTGTGTCCACAGAGATTTTCCGCTCTCGCTCTTAAAATTGACCAATGCAACATTTAGCAACATGTTGTCGTGTCTAAATCAGCTACGGCCGATTGTTTTGGGTTCACTTTCGTTCTACTGGATGCGACATCTTTGTAATCTTTGGTTCTAGTCTCTGCTTCCAGAGCTTTCCGTAGGGGAAATTTCCCAATAATTTCCCTTCCAAAAGCCTTTATTTGACAGCTGGTAAATCTGTTATAACCCAGCAGATGGCGCTTCCTTCGTTTGAGAGTTGCTATAATTATAGCTAATAAGGGTATGTTTGCACTGCGACCGTAAGCTTTATTGTGTCCGTTTGTTTGCATTTCGAAGTCGTTATAGTTCAAATATGGAAAGTTATTACACTGCCCCCCTCTTAGGATTGATCGTCCCGAGCAAATCCATCACTTCCATTACCATTATAATGATGTAAACGGTCGCTGGGAACTACTTTAAGTTTGCCTCTTAATCCTCTCTGAATGCGGTAGACGACATCGTTTGCTCGTGTTACAACAGTATAAGGGCCTTCCTAATTTTGTTGAAGCTTCGGTGAGAGTCCCTTCCGACGCACGGTGGGGATTATAAAACCACACAAGGTCTCCCACTTGGAATCCTGTCGTTGTGGCTTTTGCGTCGTATCTTGTTTTCATCCGATCACTCGATAGCTTTATATTTGCCCTCGTCCTGTCGTGAATGTCAACTAGCTTTTCTTTGAGGTTGTCCACGTAGTCGTCTATTCCTCCTTGTGGCTCACTTGTATAACATCCAAATTTGATTTCGCTTGGTAGTCGTATTGTGCTCCCGAGCAGGATTTCTGATGTTGTTTGTCCTGTTGAGCTATGTACCGCACTTCGATAGGCCATCAAGAATAACGGAATATGCCGATCCCAGTCTCGTTGGTTGTTGCTTACAACTTTGGAAAGGTGTTCTTCAAGGGTCCGGTTGAATCGTTCAACCATCCAATCAGATTGTGGGTGAAGCGGTCAGGGCCGTAGCTAGAGTCAATTTTCAGGTAGGGCAGCAGTGAAAACAGGTAGGGCTGGATTAAAAATTTGACTTGATGTAAACTGACAAAAATTACTGGATGAATGGATCGCACGGAATTGCTCTTGTGGTTCAAGGCTTTAAGGTGGCTAGGCATTGAAGATAGTTGGAATAAAGTTTTGACAACAATACCTAATTAATATTGTGAACGAATAACAGTAGACGCTCGATATAGTGAAGTAATAAAAACCAGGCCTGTTCACTCTTTCAAGGTTGTTCACTTTTCTAATGTTGAATTTGATCCAGAATTAATATTTTGTTCAATGTGAATGTTTTTAAATTTATTTAAGTGTTGAACAAAGGTTTCTTTCAGGTTAATAAAAAAACGAAACAATTCCTTAGTGTCCTGAACTAATCTTAAATGCCTGCGAGACATTTGTATACAAAATACATTTTTATATAAAATTTTGTGTGTTCACTATTGTGGATAGTTCACTATTTGAAATTCACTAAATTGAGCGTCTACTGTAGTTTAAAAAAAAGTACTAACATAATTAATTTTTTCATTGACTGTCACTGAAATTCTTTTGGGGCAAAAATTTTAGTTTGGCATCTGTGTTTTCTTTTGCATAGAACTGTCTTATTGCGATTTTCTTTGGCAAACTGTAAGCTGACAATGAAGATGAATGAAAAACTTCGTTCACATAACGGACATTTTTTCTTTGACGAAATTTTTCTTTTCACCACCAAGCTTTTTTTTCAAGAATTGTATAGGTACATATGTATGAAGTTTTTTAACAAAAAAATGAGTTGAAAAAAATTCGAAATCGAATAGTATTTTCAAAAAGTAGGTACAAGTGTTGCCAAATTAGAAGAAAATTGTTCGAGCAGTTAAAAAATTCATTATAGAAATACACCAAAAATAAGACAGTTTTCTCAAATTTCTCAAAATGTTTTTGTAGAAAATTCGAAAAAAAAAAACAAAACTGTTGTGCGGCAGCTTCTCGTTCAAGAGGAGCTACAACAAAGATTTGAATTTCTCATCTAGGGAACGACATAAAAATGCTCTTTACCAAGTTTGAAGCAAATTGATATTACTCTATTAGATCTAGCGTCTAGCTCGCTGTATAGTGGATGCATAGGTTCCCAGACATTCAGACGTACAGAATTATAGACGCCAAGACCGGTGGACCTGTGGTTCAGGGGCGGACAAAAATTGTATCGACTGTTAAATATTTTGATTTTCAACATTGCAGTTTTATCAAGTAATAGTTGAAGCATTACAATCATTTTTTTAAGTTTCTAAAAATAAAATTCCAGATAAATGAAATTGCATTGACTTTGAAGATAAAAATGAGCATATTTTAACAAATAATATTTATTTATTTATCTGATTTTGTTGACTATTTTGTTATTTTTTCACCATCTGTATCGACTACAAACAAAATTAGCTGCTTATATCTGCGAACCTTTAAAAACACTGCGCTTATGTCTATAAACCCCCCAAAATAAAAAATTCTTGAATAACTTTTTTTTATTGGATTTAAAATCCTTATCCTAAATTATGGAAAAACCAATACTAATTTATAGGGGCTATAAAATATTCAATTTATGACTTCCTTACCACCCTTCACTATCGCTTATGAAATAGAGTTTTTATTTTTAGTCGGTACTACTTCTCTCCAATACACCTTTAAAAAGTGGGCGCGGTAAGAAACTTTGAATGACTTTATTTTGCAAATAAAGGCAGTTCCTACACATTTTATTCTAGGTATCTTTTTTGGGATTTTTTTTATAGGAAACGATAAAATTTTATGAAAAACTGCTTCAGATTTTATAGATTTAGGATCGCCTCTCGGCACAGTGGGCGAAAGTCTTGACAAATGTTTTTGTTTATTCCATCATCGTAATAAAGGGTCCACCAAATAACTTCTTTTTTTTTTTGAAAATGCTATAAGAAAAAACAACTGAATATTTTCTCAAATTTCTTTTTTTATTTGAAAGTACAATCTTTCCGGTTAATAATGGAAAATAATTTCATTCAAATGGCTGCTTCGCTAAGTGGGCCTGCGATCGACTTAGAGAAGATGCCGATTTTGCCGAAAAATCATCTTTTCAAATGAAGCTCATTTTGATCTTGGCGGGTATGTAAACAAGCAAAATTGTCGCATTTTGGGCACAGAAAGCCCGCACGCCATTGAAAAGCCGATACATCCAAAACGAGTCACTGTTTGGTGCGGATTTTGGTCCAGAGGCATAATTGGGCCATTTTTCTTCGAGTGGCCGTTACAGTCAATGGCGATCGTTATCGGGCCATGTAGAATGAATTTTTGTTCACAAAAATTGAAGAGGAGGATATAGGCAACATTTGGTTTCAACAGGACGGCGCTACGTGCCACACAGCCGAAGCTACACTCCATGTAGTAGTAGCATTTTCAAAAAAAAAAAGTTATTTGGCGGACCCTTTATTAGATTTTCTAAAAAAAAGTTCCTAGTACATTTGATTATGAAATATCACAGCACACATTGCGTCGTGTTGATAGTTTCAAAGACCTAGGGGTTCATTTTACTTTTAATCTTTATTTTACGAAGCAAATCAATTTAATAGTCAACAAGGCAAACTCTATGTTAGGGTTTCATAAACGTTGGTCTAAGGAATTTCAGGATCCTTATGTTACCCTCGCTCTCTACAACAGTCTTGTTCGCCCTCATCTTGAATACGCATCACAGGTATGGACTCCTTTTTACGATGTCCATAAGAATAGACTAGAAGCAGTACAGCGTAATTGTATACGTTTCGCCTTGAAAGGACTACCGTGGTCCGATCCTTATAATCTTCCTCCTTACGAACACCGGATTAAGCTTCTTCAGATTCAAACTTTGGCACAAAGGAGAATTAATAATGATATTGTATTTATTCATCAACTTTTAACGGGTGTTATTGATGCACCTGATTTATTATCTTGTACTAGCCTTAATTACCGTGGTGGTGGTCACAACACTCGTAGTCTAGAACTAATGCATATATCTCAACACCGTACCAATTGTGGAATGCATGAGCCTTTTACCCGCATGTGCAACATTCTGAATTTGAACTCTAATTTTTTTTGATTTTAATATAAGTAAGAATAGACTCAAAGCTTCATTGAAGACCAGTGTACCACGCTCTTAAATGTTTGTAGTTGTTAATTTTTTCAATTTCATTTTATTTGTTATTTTATAATTATTGTTTTTAATTTTATTTTGTAAAGAGTATGTTTTAAGTAGTTTGTTGCTTACTAACTACTAACACTACACTAAGTGATAAGCCTGATAAGCACTTAATCTGTGTTTGACAATTCTTTGGTCGCAAGATATTGCATGTACTAAGCTCTCTTCGGCAAAGATCTGATAGTGTAAGAAAAAGAATTAGATTAAATTTAAACCTAGTGTTTTTTTGTTTGACATAAAATCAATATATGAACCATTTTCTTCAAATTCGTTTTTTGTAGTAAGTTAAAGAAAATTAGGAAATTGTACCGATAGTTGATAGTATTTTTAAGGAAGGAAATTGGCATTTTAAGGTAGGACATTGCCCCACAATTCCCTACCGTAGCTACGGCCCTGGAAGCGGTGTTGTCCTCGTCTTCTTAATGCCAAGGAGTGTACAGACTTCCTGAAAGATTTGGACTCGAAGTTCCTCCCTTGATCTGAATGGAGTCCCATAGGTACACCAAACCTGCTTACCCAGTTGAAAACAATCTGATCCGCGACTGTTTTGGTTTCCTGATTTGGGATGGCAAATGCCTCAGGCCACTTGCTGAAGTAGTCCATTACTACCAGGATGTATCGGTTTCCGCTTCTGGTTTCTGGAAAAGGGCCTGCAACGTCTATTGCAATTCTTTCAAAAGGCGTGCCTACATTATACTGCTGCATCTTACTCGGGACTTTTCTGCCTGGTCCCTTGCTTGCAGCACAAGTATCACATTTTCGGCACCATTTTTCGACGTCTTCTCTTGCGTGTAGCCAGTAGAATCGCTGCCTTACCTTTTCCAGTGTCTTATTGACACCCAAATGTCCTCCGGAAGCTCCATCATGCATCTCTTGCAGAACGTCATTAACTTTGGAACGAGGAAAGACTAGCTGCATCACATATGATTTGCCGTCTGTGGACTCCCATTTACGTCTTAGTACTCCTTCTTGTACATGAAGCGAGTCCCATTGTGCCCAGTATGCTTTAAGAGTTGGACTTCTATCGGAGATGTCACCCCATTCTGGTTTCTCTTGGTGTTCCTTCCATGCAAGAATGGGTTCAATATCCGGGTCTTCTTGTCGGGCAGCTCTTATTTCTTCATTACTCCAACCGTAAATGGGATCGGCTCTTAATCGCTGGATGGAAGCAACCTCCTTCTCTTCTTGACGTGTGCAGTGCTTGCAGTCCGGTTTGCATGGTCTCCGAGATAAAGCATCTGCATTTGAGTGCAACCTTCCTCTTCGATGTTGGATCTGGTAGTCGTATGTCTGCAATCTCTCAATCCATCTTGCCACTTGACCTTCTGGATTTTTGAAGTTCAACAGCCAATTAAGTGCGCCATGATCTGTTCGAAGAAGGAACTTCTGTCCATAGATATACTTATGGAAGTGTTTTGTTGCCGATACTAAAGCTAGAAGTTCTCTTCTGGTCACACAGTAATTTTTTTCTGGCTTTGAGAGCACCTTGCTGTAATAGGCAATGACCTTCTCTTCTCCTTCGTGGACTTGTGATAGTACGGCACCAATTCCCACGTTACTTGCGTCAGCGTCGATGATGAAAGGTTTCCCTGGTGTCGGATAGGCCAAAACTGGTGTATTGCATAGGCGCTGCTTAAGTTCCTGGAAGCTTTTCTCGCACTCGCTTGACCATTTGAACGGTTTGCTTTTCTCTGTTAGCTGATGCAAACTTTTCGCGATCCCAGCAAAATCCTTCTCAAATCGTCGATAGTAAGTGGCTAGACCAAGAAAGCTCCGGAGTTGATGTTTATCCTGTGGTGTTGGCCAATTCTTTACGGTGTCAACTTTTTCAGGATCAGTCTTCACTCCTTGGGAAGAGATGATATGTCCCAAGTATTTTACCTCAGACTTGAAAAACTCGCACTTGTCTGGATTCAATTTCAAGTTTGCTTCTCGAAGCCTCTGGAACACGGCCTTAAGGTTTCCACAATGCTCATCAAATGTCTTACCATAAACAATGACATCGTCCAAATAGACTAGGCAAGATTTCCAAGTAAGTCCTTGTAAAACGCACTCCATCAAACGCTCAAATGTTGCCGGAGCGTTGCATAGTCCGAAAGGCATCACTTTAAATTGCCACAGACCATTTCCTGTGGAGAAAGCCGTCTTTTATCGATCTTCTGTATGGATTTCTACCTGCCCGTAGCCACTCTTCAAGTCCAATGTTGAAAACCATTCAGCTCCTTCCATCGCATCTAGAGTATCGCTGATTCTTGGCAGAGGGTAGCTGTCTTTCTTTGTCACATCGTTCAGCCTCCGATAGTCCACACAAAATCGAGTACTTCCGTCCTTCTTTTTGACAAGAACAACTGGGGATGCCCAAGAACTTTTAGAGTTTTCGATTAGCCCATCTCGCTTCATTGCCGATATCATCTGTTCAACTTCGTCTTGTTTGGCTAATGGGAGACGTCTCGCTGGTTGTCGAATAGGTCTCGTGTCTCCTGTGTCGATTCGATGCTGCACCAGTTGTGTTCGACCAAACTGCCCACTGGGTGAAGAGAGTATATCACCGTACTCGTGAAGGAGGCTTCCAGCAACTCTTAGCTGACGTTCAGTTAATTTGGATGACTTCAGAATTTTTGCCTTCATAGAGTTCACTTTCCCGGGGTCCACAGATTTTTGTGCGTCAGCTTCTGTGATCGTAGTTATTGCGGAAACAGATTCACATTTTCCAACAACTTCTCCTTTTCTAAGCTTAACTTCGTACGGTTTGATGTTGAGTATCCGTATGGGCACCATGTTGTTCTTTGGCGCCACAAGGGTCTTCCCTAGGATGATGTTTTGAGAAGACTGTTCAGAGTCTGGCTCCACCATTAGGTATCGATGGCTACCCAAATCTCCCTTTATTTTTGTCCAAACGAACACTTCTGAAGAAGGTGGCAGGCAAATATGTTCCCTTATGACAGTTCTCAGAGTTGATGAATTTTCATTGCCATAAACCATAGGAATCTCCACATTTCGGTATTTGAGAACTTGCTTTCCAATATCGAGAATTACTCCATGCTCTTTCATAAAGTCGATTCCAACGATGCACTCGTCACATATATCTGCTACCAGAAATAGATGTGAAAACTCCAGTTCTGCCAAACGGATTGCAAGACGAACCTCCCCATACACTCTGGATGCTTCTCCTGTTGCTGTTTTCAGACGGTAAGTGTTGGTGTTATGCAGCCATGTCATCTTCACCAAGTCCTTTCGAACAATGGAGGCAGTGGCACCGGTGTCGATCGTAGCCACTTGCTTCTTGCCGTTTAGTGTCGCCTCCACAGTCAGACTTTTGTTGTTTCGTTTCGTCTGTGAGACCTGGATGGTGGTTCTGGGGCCATCGATACCAGAAACCAGCTTCTGCCCCTCGAAGTTGGTTGTTACTCGTTTCCCGGTTGAGAAACGGGGCGAGTAGGAGTTTTGACATTGTTGTTGTCAAAATTTCTGCTTCCACAATGTTGACATGCAGATCTTCTAGGTGGCAATCTGCACTGGCGTTGGAGATGTCCGGTTTTGTCGCAATTCCAGCATCGAGCAGGTCCATCGCGTTGGTTCCTTTGGAATGCTGTTCTCTGGCAAGAGCACTCCTCAATTTCTATTTCTCTTACCCGATGGACTCCTTGAGAAGCCTGTTCTGCTGCTTCCATAGTGAGTGCTTCAGAAAGCGTGCGTTCGCCAGCAGTTCGAATTGCTCGCTGAAGGTTGATGTCAGATATAGCACGAACAAAGGCTTCTGTTGTGAATTGGTTGATGATTTCATCTCCTGCAGCTGGATATGCCAGGTGCGCCAACCGTTCGATGTCTGCTTGGAGTTGTTGCAGAGTTTCTCCTCTTTTCTGGACTCTGGAATTGAGTTGGACGCGGAAAACTTCTTGCATATGGCCATCTCCAAAACGTTTGTCAATGGCCTGAACGAGAGCACTGAAGTTGCCATTTTTATCTGCTGGTATGTTTTGTTCAGCTCAGCAGCAGGTCCTCTGAGGGCAAGCGTTAGAGCTATGCATTTGTCTTCCTCATCCCAGCCATTTGTTGCTGCGGCTGCCTCAAACTGCTTCTTGTAGATTGACCAAGAAGTTTGCCCATCGAAGGTTGGTGGATGCATCTCTTTTTTCTTTGGACAGTCGCCAGTACTTTCTCGAACCTTCATTTTCTTTACTTTATCTAATTCCTTTGTAATGGATTCGATTTTATCTTCGAACTTTGCTTCTATTGTCGATAATTGTTTATCTACAGTCGAAAATTGCTTATCGACACGCTCGTCAAGAGTAATAATTCTGTTGTCAAAAGCATCCAACTTACTTTCGAGCAGATTTGTCTGTTCTTGGAATTGTTGAAGAAGATTCCTTTCTTGTTTTTTTAGAAGATTCTTTTGTTCTTGGCTTTGTTGCTCGAATCGTTCGAGAAGATTCTTTTGTTCACTACGTTGTTCTTGGCTTTGTTGTTCAAATCGTTCGAGAAGATTCTTTTGTTCATTCCGTTGTTCTTGGGTTTGTTGTTCTAGAAGATTCTTCTGCTCTTGACTTTGTTGTTCGAAACGTTCGAGAAGATTCTTTACCTGACTATCAAATTTGGCAAGCAGCTGAGACAGCATATTGGTCATGCCTGATGTACTTACTTGCTCTTGCTGTTCTTCCATTTCAATGTCGAATATAAACGTGTCCGGGTTTTTTCCACATCTTCTTAAATCTTCTTGCAGACGAATTATAAGATCATTCTTTGTTCCAGCAGTAGGAAGATCTCGCTTTCAGTTCTGCCTTAAGTTCCACTAAATTTAAATCATTCAAAGATTTACCCATTGTCTTTTTTTTTTTCTTTCCACACAATAAATTAACTGAGTGCACAGATAAAATAAGTTTTATTCCACTTCTAACACCAATGTAATATTTTCTCAGGTTCGTTAATAAAACTTTTTTATATTATTCAAAACGTCCACTTATTTATTTCACAAAATAAAACACTTTACTTTTCTTACTACAAACAAAACGATTTATTATTCACCACTGAAATTAATTCACAAACTTTGCTTTTCACTTTTATTACAACCAACTTTATTCATTCACGATTAAAAACAAACTGTGTCGCTGCCGTTCAAACATGTGCCTTTTATACTTGCTTCCAGAGCTTTCCGTAGGGGAAATTTCCCAATAATTTTTCTCCAAAAGCTTTTATTTGACAGCTGGTAAATCTGTTATAACCCAGCAGATGGCGCTTCCTTCGTTTGAGAGTTGCTATAATTATAGCTAATAAGGGTATGTTTGCACTGCGACCGTAAGCTTTATTGTGTCCGTTTGTTTGCATTTCGGAGTCGTTATAGTTCAAATATGGAAAGTTATTACAATATTCTATCGTTACCAAATAATTTCAACTCAAAATGCACTGCTTCTTTTTGGAAAAAATATTCGAAATCAGGTTTCTTCGTATTGCATAATATATTAAAAAAAAACTGAAAACTCTGATGTGTTAAATTGGTAAACAAAAATGCTAATGATGGATTACAAAGATAGTTATTACTGGCCCCTTACTTCTTCTTCATTGCCCAAACTTTTTTTTTATTAATTAATGAAATGAAAATTGAAATTAAGGCCAAAAGTTTGTATTTTTAGTTCCAGAAGAAAATGCAGAAAGTATCTATCGGGCATTAAAATATTATAATTTGTCATGTGAGGAATTTGACCGTTGCTGGAGAGCATGTACAAACCATAGACTCTTGGAAATAAAAAAACTCTTCTTCAACCTCTGAAATTTTCACTAAATGGCCTCATTATAAGCTCCCAACTGGCCATCGCTTGGTAAGCTAAAAGAATTCCTCCTATTCCGAAATAATAAAAACTTTTAATTCCTAAGGTTGATATGGACTACAGTCATTTGTATCCAAACTCCGGTTCACTTTTGAACAACTGGTAAAAAATTAAGGAAAATCTTTTTAAATTTCTTTCTACTGATAACCATGTCAAAGAAAAAAATATAAATGTTATTTTAAACAAAATCGCTTCAAGAGAACTATCTGAAAGTTTGTTCCTTGTTTAAATGTTAATAATAAACACATTAATCTAGTTATAATTATTTTTACTTTTCCAATTAATTGGTTAACATTAACATATATGTACTTAAAATTATAATGTTTTATTATAATTATTAATATATAATTATTTAAATACATATTAAGTTGTTTTTAAAATTTCACATTTAAAGCTTACTAATTCGGAAATTTTTTGTTGTGCTTGGCTTTTTTTCAGATTGTAAAGATGCGGCATTGCTTTGGGCTCTTCATGGATATTTTGTACCTTTCCAAAAAGCATTCAAAAGGGACAAAGAGGGTCGGAAGCATGTTACCAGATATACGATCAAGGACTCGCAGAACGCTTTTATTTGGATAGCGAGTAAAATTCAATCCATAGAGGACCACATCGATTTCCTCAACAAAATGGGTGAGAATGTCCAACCATTCATCATTGTTCACGGTGACTCAATCCTAAAATTTACTAACATTTTCCTGTATTTTGATAGAGTTAAATTTAAATTTAACAGTTTTATCCGAGCAGTGGATATCTGCTTTAAAATTTTTTATTTGTTTAATCTCAACTTTCCAACTGCATGTTCCTCATTTTGGGGTTTCATTGAAACGCAATTTTTTCAAAGTAATAGAAAGAAAGTTTGTACACGGACTCATGTTTTGCTGAATGAGATCCTATAATTTCACTTTTTGTAATATATTTCACTTAACTTTATCACTTCAACTATGTATATTTTTCCTGCCATTCATTTGGCTTATCTCAACAAATAAAGAGTAAAATAAATGTAAACATCTGTTTCATTTAACCCTTTAGGATTTCAGAAAAGAGAAGATAAGAGATGAAAGAACGGAGCTATTATTAACGGATTTGTATGAAATGAAAAAGAAGATTCACACTAATTTTTCCTTCTTTTGTATTTTGACAGAGTTCGAGCAACATGACCTAATAAATTTAGATGGCTAAATTTCCTTGTCTTCTTGTTTTTGTTAAATATTTTTTTTTAATTTCTTGCTAGGAAATTAAAAATTCGTTGACAAAGGAATAAGACTTTAAGAAATTTAACTTTTTTAATTTATTGAAAACAGTATCTATTAATTAAATGAACGCGTTTATTAATTTTAATAAACGTGTTCATAAAATTAATAAGTGCTGGTCACTTTTTCTACTAACCCGTTTATTATTTATAATAAACGAGTTAATTGAATCAATGAACGCGTGTATTAAGAAATAATTAACGCATACATTGATTCAATGAACGTGTATATTAAAAAATAATAAACGCGTTCATTGAATCAATGAATGCGTTTCTTATTTTTTAATAAACGCATTCATTGGTTCAATGAACGCGTTTATTAAAAATTAATAAACGCGTTCATTAAAAATTAATTAACGTGTTCATTGAATCAATGAACGCGTTTATTAATTTTTAATAAACGCGTTCATTGATTCAATTAAAAATTAATAAACGCGTCCATTGATTCAATGAACACGTTTATTAAAAATTAGTAAACGGTTTATTAAAAATTAATGAACGGTTTATTAAAAATTAAAAAATGGTTTATTAAAAATAAATAAACGGTTTATTAAAAAATAATAAACGGTTTATTAAAAATTAATAAACGGTTTATTAAAAATTAATAAACGGTTTATTAAAAATTAATAAACGGTTTATTAAAAATTAATAAACTGTTAATAAAAAATTAATAAACGGTTTACTAAAAATTAAAAAACGGTTTATTAAAAATTAATGAACGGTTTATTTAAAATTAATAAATGGTTTATTAAAAATTAAAAAACGGTTTATTAAAAAATAATAAACGGTTTATTCAAAATTAATAAACGGTTTATTAAAAATTAATAAACGGTTTATTAAAAATTAATAAACGGTTTATTAAAAATTAATAAATGGTTTATTAAAAATTAACAAATTGTTAATTAAAAATTAATAAACGGTTTATTAAAAATTAAAAAACGGTTTATTAAAAATTAATGAACGGTTTATTAAAAATGGGAACAGGTCAAAACTCTGGTTTCAAAATTCTTCTTTTCAAAATTCTGTTTTTTTTTCCAAAAAATTCTGCTTTTCAAAATTCTGTTTTTTTTTATTCTGTCCGACGAAATTCTGTTTTTCAAAATTCTGTGTTTCAAAATTCTGCCAATTTGCTCTACGAAGAAGAAAATTCTGCTAATTCTGTTTTTCCTTAAATATAATCATTTATTATCAATTTTTCATTTTTCGAGGGAAGAGCGTATCGACAACGGATTACTGAATTATTTGGCTAGTGGAAAGAGCAGTTTTTTTGCAAGTTTTTTCACTAAATTGCTAGAAACTTGCACACATTTTTCTATTGCACGTGGTTCGTGGTTGTGTTGACCTGACACAATTTTGACCCCAACCCATTAAAAATTAATAAACGGTTTATTAAAAATTAATAAACGGTTTATTAAAAATTAATAACCGGTTTGTAAAGAATGTAAAAAAAATATATTCTTTGCTCTCAGCCGCATACTTTGAACAATATTGCCATCAAATCAAGAAATATACGCCAACAAATTATTTCCATGAACAAAATGTTGTACACAAATTAAGTTCTGTTTTTTCGTAATTCTGTTTTACAAAATTCTGCAAATAATAAAAAAGTCGTGTGGAAAATGTTAAAAAGCGCGCGCTTTTTAACATTTTCCATTAAAAATGGGAACAGGTCAAAACTCTGGTTTCAAAATTCTTCTTTTCAAAATTCTGTTTTTTTTCCAAAAAATTCTGCTTTTCAAAATTCTGTTTTTTTTATTCTGTCCGACGAAATTCTGTTTTTCAAAATTCTGTGTTTCAAAATTCTGCCAATTTGCTCTACGAAGAAGAAAATTCTGCTAATTCTGTTTTTCCTTAAATATAATCATTTATTATCAATTTTTCATTTTTCGAGGGAAGAGCGTATCGACAACGGATTACTGAATTATTTGGCTAGTGGAAAGAGCAGTTTTTTTGCAAGTTTTTTCACTAAATTGCTAGAAACTTGCACACATTTTTCTATTGCACGTGGTTCGTGGTTGTGTTGACCTGACACAATTTTGACCCCAACCCATTAAAAATTAATAAACGGTTTATTAAAAATTAATAAACGGTTTATTAAAAATTAATAACCGGTTTGTAAAGAATGTAAAAAAAATATATTCTTTGCTCTCAGCCGCATACTTTGAACAATATTGCCATCAAATCAAGAAATATACGCCAACAAATTATTTCCATGAACAAAATGTTGTACACAAATTAAGTTCTGTTTTTTCGTAATTCTGTTTTACAAAATTCTGCAAATAATAAAAAAGTCGTGTGGAAAATGTTAAAAAGCGCGCGCTTTTTAACATTTTCCACACGACTTTTTTATTATTTGCAGAATTTTGTAAAACAGAATTATGAAAAACAGAATTTTGAAAAGCAGAATTTTGAAAAGCAGAATTTTGAAAAACAGAATTTTGAAAGCAGAATTTTGAAAAGCAGAATTTTGAAAGCAGAATTTTGAAAACAGAATTTTCACATAGGCAGAATTTTGACCCCAACCCATTAAAAATTAATAAACGGTTTATTTAAAATTAATAAACGGTTTATTAAAAATTAATAAACGGTTTATTAAAAATTAATAAACGGTTTATTAAAAATTAATAAACGGTTTATTAAAAATTAATAAACGGTTTATTAAAAAATAATAAACGGTTTATTAAAAATTAATAAACCGTTTACTAACTTTCAATAAACGCGTTCATTGATTCAATGAACCCGTTAATTAATTTTTTATAAACGTGTTCATTGATTCAATGATTCTGTTTATTATTTTTTAATAAACTCGTTCACTGATTCAATGAACTCGTTTATTGTTTTTTAATAAACGTTTATTATTTTTTAATAAACTCGTTCATTGTTTTAATGAACTGTTCATAAATATCATTCGGAAATAACTCTTTGAGCGCGCGCTTTTTAACATTTTCCACACGACTTTTTTATTATTTGCAGAATTTTGTAAAACAGAATTATGAAAAACAGAATTTTGAAAAGCAGAATTTTGAAAAGCAGAATTTTGAAAAACAGAATTTTGAAAGCAGAATTTTGAAAAGCAGAATTTTGAAAGCAGAATTTTGAAAACAGAATTTTCACATAGGCAGAATTTTGACCCCAACCCATTAAAAATTAATAAACGGTTTATTTAAAATTAATAAACTGTTTATTAAAAATTAATAAACGGTTTATTAAAAATTAATAAACGGTTTATTAAAAATTAATAAACGGTTTATTAAAAATTAATAAACGGTTTATTAAAAAATAATAAACGGTTTATTAAAAATTAATAAACCGTTTACTAACTTTCAATAAACGCGTTCATTGATTCAATGAACCCGTTAATTAATTTTTTATAAACGTGTTCATTGATTCAATGATTCTGTTTATTATTTTTTAATAAACTCGTTCACTGATTCAATGAACTCGTTTATTGTTTTTTAATAAACGTTTATTATTTTTTAATAAACTCGTTCATTGTTTTAATGAACTGTTCATAAATATCATTCGGAAATAACTCCGATTTTGTTGTTTTTTAATAAATGCGTTCATTGATTCAATGAACGCGTTTATTATTTTTTAATAAACACGTGCGTTGTTTTTGTGAATGTATTCGTTGTTTTTATGAATGGTTCATAAAAATCCTTCGGAGATAATTCGGAAAGATTTTTACGAACAACTCAATGTACGTTCATTGAATCAATGAACGTTGTTTGATTTTAACCACGGCCATTCATTCGTTATTAACGTGTTCATTTGACAAATAATAATGTATCATACATTGTCCCAATGAATATATTGTTTAATTCCACGTACCTTTTTGGTTCAGTGTATTTATACCCCTTGTTGACCTTCATCGACTTTTCAGTGTTTTGTGATCGTCTTGTTTTATATGATAGGCTTTCGTTGATGTACATATTTTCGGATTCCACTTGTGCATTGAGTAGGTTGGTAGGCAGGTGTTCTCTTTTTTCTCGTTTCGCTGTCATTATTTTCTCCTTGGACTGATGAGAGACGAATTTCACATGGAGAATATTTTTGTTTCTTGAACTGCTCCCCCTCCCGCTTTCAGAAGTTTGTGAATTAGCTACGTTAATTTTTTTCAAATAGCCCGTGTCAATTTCTCCTTCATTTACATCTACGTTCAAACCATCACGAAAGACTTTCAGAGCGAGATCAGTGTTTGACATTGCTGGGCTTATGGTTGGAACCATAGATAAATAATATAAAGATAGGAATCCTTGGCTGTCAAATTGATTTGCCTACAAGCTCCGACCTTGGTGAATGTCATAAAGTTGCACTAGTAACCTTTACCACACGCACACTAGTGAAAATTTATGATTTTCACCACAATTCCAAGATTTACCAAGTTTAAAACTCTGCTACGTTTACGACGCTTTACGCCATTGTATGAATACCCTTTAAATTTTGCTTTAAAAATATTTCCATATGTATATGTATAGAAAAAAAATATTTTTCTGTGAAATATGAGGTTAGATTTTTCTTAACAACTTACTTATAATATGTCCCCACCAAAACGAAATCAGAGATTTTGGTTAAAAAATTTTGATATTTTATATTGATCGAATAAAACTTCATAGAAATTTCAACGAAATCTCAGTGAAAACTCTAAATTTCAACGAAATCTTAATGAAATCCTGCTCCATCAATTTGAATTCTCAAAAATGTTCCGTTGAAATCCCAGATTTGGGTTTGGTAGGAACATAGAAGGGGTATTCATACAACAGCGTAAAGTCTTCGTAATCGTTGTAATCTTTTAAACTTGGTTAATCTGTTAAATTTTCCATATAAATTATGACAGAATTACGAAGTTTAAAAGTTTACAATTTTACTGCGTTTACGACGAGTTTACGCGGTTGCATGAATACACTTATAGTACGGGAGGCAGCGTGGAATTTGAAAAGTCATTTCATACCGGCTGAAAATAATACCAACAATAGTTTTCCAAATTCACATAAGACATCTGACCGTCAGCTACTCCGGAGGTGGTGGATCTAGGAGTAATGGGGTCTTGAAGTTGTAAAAAAAACTTTGTCTTCATACCGCTCCAAAATTTGTGGGATAGTTGTTCAGATAATACTGAATCAAAAAACAATCGTCAGCTGCATGGGAGGCGGGGGATTATACGTCAGTCAGGTGCATGAACTGGTAATTAAAAAAAAAAAATAAAGTAATTTTATACCTTATGAAATTTACGGAGATGAATATTGATGTTTCATAAATAATGAAAACAACCGTCAGCCGTTTGGCTAACGGGGGAAAGACCGTCAGTCGGCGTCTTAAACATTCTTCGCCTATAGCAGTTCTGTGCATTTCACAATCACTGTAACCTATAAAGTAACGACCTTTATCCCCACAAACATTCAACTGATACCAGTTTTTTATAAAAAGTTCATTCCGGAAACAATTTGATGGATACAGGGGGGGCATAGGAATCATAACCCTCCCCCCTTTCCAGGGACTTTACCGAGTTATAAATGAATTTATCCAGGTACAACACACTAAAAGTCCCCTTCCCAGGGCCGCGAGCTTAAGGTAGAAGTTGAGTTGGGGTTAAAGGTAGTTTTTCGTGAATATTTTTAAAACTTAGCGTATTAGCGGAAAAGTGTACACTACTAAATGAAAGACAATAAAATTTCCTAAAAAAAGTTTTATTCATATTTTCGGTAAGAGCAGGGTTATGAAAGGTACGTGGGGTAGAAATGTCAAATATTTGAAAAACAATGTTACTGTCTTATAAATATAATTGAAGGGTTGTAATTCTTAAAGGTCTAAGTGCCAATTTTATTATTAAGAGATATACAATAAAAAGAATTAAAAAAAAATCATTTCAATTAAATAGTCCAGAGACCTTGTCAGTTCCGGTAGCTCTGATTTTTTGCTGAGTTGTTTATGATGTTGGCCTCGAGCGCCAAACGCAATATTGGTAAAAATCCAAAAAAAAAACATGAATTTTTAACGGCCATTTCTGGCCATTTTAACCATTACGCCTTAATTTCCGAATAAAACATTGCTCTAGGATTTCAACCTTACTAAATTTGCTTCAATTTTAGTCCAAAACTGTTTTCATTGACACAACAGTTTCCAAGGGACCACTTTTCAAAATATAGCAATAATACAAATTTAAAGCAACAAGTTGTAAAGTGGACGTCCAGTATAACGAATGATATAATGTAAGAGGTCATTCTCTATATCGAGAGCGTTCGTTATATCGATCGCCTTTTCCTTTAAAAAAATCGTAGTAAGTGATTGATAAATTAATTTACATATTTATACATCTTTTTTTATAGGTAGTGTTAAACTGACATGTCTAATCGATGGTAATACAGCGCTGAAGAGAAAAAAGTCATTTCCGAAAATGATTCGTTTTAATGAAGTGGGTTACCTTTGGGAAGACACAGTTCTCCATATGTAAAGAATTTTGCAATGTAAAATTTCCCATCTTGCCGCGATATTCCGAAGTCTTCGTAATCACTAATAGAAATGTTTTTTCTACATTAACGAAGCATTTATTTCATTCGATCCTCTTTCCAGAAGCATAAAATTTCATCAAAGAGTATAAATTCTTTCAGAGAAGTGGTGATGCCTGGATCCCTTCACTGAAAAAATTATTGTACGTAAAATCTATAAACGGCGTTTATAAACCGATTATTCGTTGAATCAATGTACGATTCATGTATTCAATGTACAAATAATAAAAAATAAAAGCGGGAATTAATAAACGTTGGTTATTCTCGTTTATTAAAATCCAAATTCACGTTTTTATTAACGATTCATTGATTCTATTATTCATTTGCCATTTGTAACAGGGCAAAAGGATAGGGACCCTGGGATAGGATCGGGATTCAGGACAGGAAAAGCAATTGAAAGGAAACCGGAAATGGATAGAAGCCGGAAATGTTTTTGAATTAGGCTGGGAAAGGATGAAAAGGGTACCATTGTCTAGCGGACAGGGCTGTGGCATGCTGGCGTAGCACGGCTAAGCTCGCCGGATGTAGGGGGGGATCTTACCCCTCCGCTAAACCTCACCTCGCTACAAAACTAAATTTCATGCCACTTTCTTTCATCTCATATACCTACTGGGCTGTCACACTTCGAGAATCTGCAGCTGGAATTGCAGTTGGACCATGTTCATTAAAACACGATGAAAACCATTTATAAAAATCAATAAACGTTAATAAATTTTGATGAACATCCTAAATAAAAATCTACTTTTATTTTTAATTAATCTGTTCATTGTTTTAATGACGTGTTCATTAAAAAACAATGAAAACCATTTATAAAAATCAATAAACGTTAGTAAATTTTTTATAAATATCGTTAATAAAAATCTGCTTTTATTTTTAATTAATCTGTTCATTGTTTTAATGACGTGTTCATTAAAAAATAATGAAAACCATTTATAAAAATCAATAAACGTTAGTAAATTTTTTATGAACATCCTTAATAAAAATCTACTTTTATTTTTAATTAATCTGTTCATTGTTTTAATGACGTGTTCATTAAAAAACAATGAAAACCATTTATAAAAATCAATAAACGTTAATAAGTTTTTTATGAACATCCTTAATAAAAATCTACTTTTATTTTTAATTAATCTGTTCATTGTTTTAATGACGTGTTCATTAAAAAACAATGAAAACCATTTATAAAAATCAATAAACGTTAATAATTTTTTTATGAACATCCTTAATAAAAATCTACTTTTATTTTTAATTAATCTGTTCATTGTTTTAATGACGTGTTCATTAAAAAACAATGAAAACCATTTATAAAAATCAATAAACGTTAATAAATTTTTTATGAACATCCAACAACTGAATTCAAGTGGCAAACATGCCAAATACATATAGAGTTAAGCTATGTCCAGATAATTAAGTGGATTGTCGTTGTGCTATCGACACTTTATATATAAATGTCAAATGTTTGCCGGTAAGATTTTAATACAAAATGGAATTGATTTAACAATATATTACATTCATATTGAAAAAAGTACACACCAAACAATTTCAATTTTAGGTTCCAACATTATATTTTTCCTAAATTACACCTTTAAGCTTCCCTAATGGATACAATACTGTGAATTTCTCGCATTTGTCTCTCTTTTCTTCTCTTTATGTAAGTAGTTCTTTTTATTTTATAATTTTATAATTTTTTTATGAACATCCTTAATAAAAATCTACTTTTATTTTTAATTAATCTGTTCATTGTTTTAATGACGTGTTCATTAAAAAACAATGAAAACCATTTATAAAAATCAATAAACGTTAATAAATTTTTTATGAACATCCTTAATAAAAATCTGAAATTCGCATTTCAGACATGATTAGTTATTTGGTTTTATAGCACTCCAATAACCCCTCTGACGGGAAGTTAATAAAAAATAAGCATTACCGAATCCTTAAATATTTTCTGGTATAAATAATATCAAGAGGATAGTTGCGATATGTTTTAATCTCTGGGTTACACCACTTTTTCACTCACGGCCTCATTTATTAGTTTGTGGTACTTTGTTTCTATATTGCTTGTATAAGTGAATATGGTGACGCTTGAGGCGATAATAGGCCATTTGGCATCCGAACACATTTCTTATGATTGTTAGTTAATGTTTTATGCTCGTATTTATTAATTAATCTATTATACCTATCATATTTATTACACTTGTGATTGTAAAAGCCATACGAACCTATTATTTTATATTATTCTTGAAAAAGCAAGCCATAGCTTTTTGCTCATAGGAGACAATTCAGGATAAAAGTTATTCCGATTTAATGAAATGATGTGTTTATCTCAGATTGGTGGAGTGGTTTTTTTGACCTACCAACAAAATTTTTTTGTGAGCCTCTTTTATACTCTCATAATTAAATCCATAAAGGTACAATAGGAGTGAAAAAGTCGCCTTTTATACTCTATGCAATATGCTTTAATGCGTAGGATGAATGAAAACGAAAAGCATTTCTATGAGCAAACATGTCGAATTTTTTACACTTTCCGACCACATATTATCAATTATTTACTTTCAACTGAATTCAAGTGGCAAACATGCCAAATACATATAGAGTTAAGCTATGTCCAGATAATTAAGTGGATTGTCGTTGTGCTATCGACACTTTATATATAAATGTCAAATGTTTGCCGGTAAGATTTTAATACAAAATGGAATTGATTTAACAATATATTACATTCATATTGAAGTAAGTACCTACACACCAAACAATTTCAATTTTAGGTTCCAACATTATATTTTTCCTAAATTACACCTTTAAGCTTCCCTAATGGATACAATATTGTGAATTTCTCGCATTTGTCTCTTTTTTCTTCTCTTTATGTAAGTAGTTCTTTTTATTTTTCAAATCAGATTTTGATCAGGCAAATGAAATACTTACTTATTGATATTATTCCTTTTCTCATACCTATTGTGGGGTGTATTCCTGTTGGTAATTAAATGGCATTTCCTCGAAAATAATTTCAATTTAGTTATTTCCTTACATCACACAGGTAAATGATGTAAAAACCTTGTTCAATTTAGTACTTTAATTTTTTTTTTAAAGTGTGATCACTGCAACGCGCAAGTTGTAACTAAAAAATGGCGCAAAATTAACCCTTCGTTAAATTTTTATTAACCATACATTAAAATAATAAACTGTTTATTAAAAATTATGAATGGTTCATTAAATTAATGAATGGTTTATTAAATTAATGAACACCATTAATAGAAATGCTCTTTCGTCAAGCTTTATCGTTAATTAATAAGTTAACATATATATTTTAATTAATGGCTATTCATTATCCCAATTAACGTTGATTGTTTTTAATAAATGTAATTAATTGTCCTAACGTACAAGTTCATTGAAACAATGAACAGATATTAAATAAAAATATAATTCTCCGTTATCACTACCTGCGTTTTCTTGCATGTCCATATGGAGTTTGGCGAAAGACCGAAATCGGGACATTTCAATATTTATATACTTTTTGCCTTGGACTGACATGAACAATATCAAATGTAACGAGTATACCTTAATTAAGTTTGGAAAAAAAGCAGAGAGGTCGTAAAACGTGTAAATTTCGTAAGAAATGTTGAAATAATACATTCACATTAGGGTCGGTCGTTCAAAAATATGCTATCTTCTACATTTTGCAGTCGAATAAAAAAAAAACAACGTGATAAATATTTGAAACAAATAATCGATGAAAAAAATGTTCTATTAGGCTGGTGCTTGAACATTTTTCTGCACTTTTCATCAGAAATTCCATCATAAGATACCTTAATAAAATAAAATTTGTTTTAAAAAAAGCAAACAAACAAAATGTGAGCCACCCTAATTGATTTTTTTTTCATCGATTATTTGCTTCAAATATTTACCACGTTGCTTTTTTTTTAATTCCACTGGAAAATGTAGAAGACATAATATTTATGAACCACCCTGTAGTGAAAGTACTCATTTTAGCATTTTTTATGAAATGTAAACGTTTTACAAACTTTCTGTGTAGTAAAAACTCAATTTTGTGTTCGAATTTATGAACCACCCTACTGTGAAAGTACTCATTTTAGCATTTTTAATGGAATATACACGTTTTACAAACTTTCTGTGTAGTTAGAAGTCAACTTTTTTTCGAATTTATGAATCACCTTATTGTGAAAGTATTTATTTTAACATTTTGTATGAAATATACACGTTTTACAAACTTTCTGTGTAGTTAAAACTCATTTTTTTTCGAATTTATGAACCACCCTACTGTGAAAGTACTCATTTTAGCATTTTTTATGAAATATACACGTTTAACAAACTTTCTGTGTAGTTAAAACTCATTTTTTTCGAATTTATGAACCACCCTACTGTGAAAGTACTCATTATAGCATTTTTTATGAAATATACACGTTTTACAAACTTTCTGTGTAAGTAAAACTCAATTTTTTTTCGAATTTATGAACCAACCTATTGTGAAAGTACTTATTTTAGCATTTTTTTATGAAATATACAAGTTTTACAAACTTTCTGTGTAATTAAAACTCATTTTTTTCGAATTTATGAACCACCCTACTGTGAAAGTACTCATTTTAGCATTTTTTTTTTAAATATACACGTTTTACAAACTTTATGTGTAGTTAAAAGTCAACTTTTTTTCGAATTTAGGAATCACCCTATTGTGAAAGTATTTATTTTAGCATTTTGTATGAAATATACAAGTTTTACAAACTTTCTGTGTAGTTAAAACTCATTTTTTTTCGAATTTATGAACCACCCTACTGTGAAAGTACTCATTTTAGCATATTTTATTAAATATACACGTTTTACAAAATTTCTGTGTAATTAAAAGTCAATTTTTTCGAATTTATGAACCACCCTATTGTGAAAGTACCTACTCATTTTAGCATTTTTAATGAAATATACACTTTTTACAAACTTTATGTGTGATAAAAACTCAATTTTTTTCGATTTTTTTTTCAATTTTTTTTCTACACTATTAAGGGTATTCACTTTCTGGTGCAAAAAGCCTAGAAAAATTGTAAAATTTTAATTTTTTACAATCGATCGTGAACTGTAGCAAACTCACAAAATTTCACAAACAAATATCAGCTTACAAAAAAAATGACATTTGGCAAGTTATCAAATACACAAGCGCTTACTCTACTATGGTGTATTTTTCTTTTACAATAGGGTTGGAGTATAGCAAAAGTGTAAAAGTGTAAGAATTTGATATTCAGTTTATTTTATTGTTGTAGTGCAAGAAAGTGTTACACTTTTACACTTTTGCAATGATACAAGACCAGTTACATCGGATCGTGAATACCCCTATTGTTAGATAGCGATTGTCAGATCGTCAGCGATAGTGATTGTCAGATTCTTACAATTAGCTAATAGTCAGACAAATTTTCTGACAATTATTTAATTGAAAGTATGTTTTTCACTGCAGATCTAACAATATTATAAGATCTACCAATCGTGAACACTTAGCTTAAACAATTTTGCCGAAACTTGATTAGCGCCACCTATAACAGTGGGAGCACTTTAGTTGCTTGATTGAACGAAAGAATTTCTTTCGTTGAATGATGTAGCCGGCAAAAGGACGCCAAGCATTAAGCCATTCAAAGTTAAAGTGTGAAGAAGTGGAAGATACCTGACCCGAACCTACAACTGCAGAAATAATGTAAGTAGAAATAAAAAGCAAGTTTTAAATTCGTTTTGAAATTATTAAAAAAAGAGTATTTAATTGATAATAATTTTGTTTTTACTGCAGCCTACGTTATTAATTAATGAATAAAGGCAAACGTGTTCGTTTGCCTCAACGCCGCCGCCACCACCGCCACCACCGCCACAGCCGCCATCACGTGCCGTTGCTTTGTCTCCAGAACTTTATGTGAGTACCCCTAATGCATTTATTAACGTTTTAAACATTTTAAAATTATTAATAATAAGAGTATTCTTGCCAAGACGTAAAAGTAGTAAATTTTCGGCACAAATTTTGATAGATTCACGTAGTTTACAAATGTTACAACGTTGTCGCCTTTGCATGAATACCCTTATCTAATAGTATTAAACGTTTAGAGAAACTTTCATTTTGTTTAAAAAAAAAACATGTTATACCTACATGCAGTGCCACCACCTTATTGGTGCCACCACTATCGTCGCCACAAAAATTAAAGAATGTCTGCCATCACCTTCTTATATGGTGGCATTAAGATTTCTTCGTTTGCCTCAATACATCGCCGCCACAGCCCCCATCACGTAATTGCTAGTTCCCAGAACTTAAGCAATTTTCTGCGTTTTCCATCGTGCCGCCGAACGCCACCGACATCACGATAGACGTTGGCTGCTCCAAAACATTATGTCAGTACTTCCAAAATTTATTTAGTTGAAAATCTTTCATTTTGTTTTGTTTCTTAAACAAAACATTTTCTACATCATATATGTACATATAGTAGAAAATCTTTCATTTTGCTTTGTTTCTAAAAAAAACTTTTTATACATTATGTAGTGCTCTTTCAACACGTTACTGCTGCTCCACTGTCGTCGCCGCCGTCATCAAATAATTAAGAGGCGCTGCCACTTTGTGTTCCTGAGTTGGCTATACCTTCTTGCTGCCATCAATCACGTTCCTGCCACCATCACTTGGCTGTTTCCAAAACAAGGTATGTACTTTTTTTTTAACTAGAATCACTGTCTTGAATAATTTTCATTGACATTTTGAAAACTTTTTTCATTAACCCTCTACCGCACCCAA
Organism: Dasysyrphus tricinctus; assembly: GCA_963921185.1. NCBI lineage: Eukaryota > Metazoa > Arthropoda > Insecta > Diptera > Syrphidae > Dasysyrphus > Dasysyrphus tricinctus. The sequence continues at coordinate 42,658,353 of OY992534.1, forward strand.
AGTCAAGTAAAAATTACATTTGAACACATTAACTTTTTGAGACTTATTCATAATTTATCTTGAAACAATCCAAAATAACTATTTAAGGGTTTTTTAAATTTCTTTTTGTCCTTCGACTACCGGTAGAGGGTTACCAAAAATTGAATATGATCTAGATTTTTGTTTCATACACCGAAGAATGAAACTAAGATCACCCTCTGGAATCATATTCATACAAATTTTGCTTTTTATCATTAATTGCGAATAAATGATACTAGGGTAACTGTCTACAATCATTTTTATTAATATTTGGAAACTTTTTGCTTATTTTACATAAACCCTCTACCGCAACTGAAGTCAAGTAAGAATTTCATTTGAAAAAATGAACTTATAAAGACTTTTTTTTTCAAAATATATCTTAAAACAAACCAAAATAACTATTTTAAGATTTTTTTAAATTTATTTTTCTCTTTTGACTACATCATTTCCGGTAGAGGGTTACAAAAATTTGAACAGGATCTAGATTTTTGTTGTTTTTTATTATTGAGAGTCTCATATATCAAAGAATGAAACTAGAGTCACTATCTCGAATCATATTGATAAACATTTTGATTTTTTGACATTAATTGCGAATAAATGAAACTGGGATCACATACTAGAATCATTTTCATTAACATTTTGAAACTTTTTGCTTCTTTTACATTAACCCCCTACCGCAACCGAAGTCAAGTAAGAATTTCATTTGAAAAAATTAACTTTTAAAGACTTTTTTTTTCATAATCTATCTTAAAACATACCAAAATAACTATTTTAAGATTTTTTTAAATTTCTTTTTCTCTTTTGACTATATCATTTCCGGTAGAGGGTTACAAAAATTTGAACAAGATCTAGATTTTTGTTGTTTTTTATTATTGAGAGTTTCATACACTAGTTGAAAATCTTTCATTTTGTTTTGTTTCTAAAACAAAACATTTTATAAATTATATATGTATAGTAGAAAATCTTTTATTTTGCTTTGTTTCTAAAATAAAATTTTTTATTCATTATGTAGTGCTCTTCCAACACGTTACTGCTGCTCCACTGTCATCGCCACCGTCGCCAAATAATTAAAAGGCGCTGCCACTTTCTGTTCCTGAGTTGGCTATACCTTCTTAATGCCATCAATCACGTTCCTGCCACCATCACTTGGCTGTTTCCAAAACAAGGTATGTACTTTTTTTTAACTAGAATCACTGACTTGAATCATTTTCATTGACATTTTGAAAACTTTTTTCATTAACCCTCTACCGCACCCAAAGTCAAGTAAAAATTACATTTGAACACATTATTTTTTTAAGACTTATTCATAATTTATCTTGAAACAATCCAAAATAACTATTTTAAGATTATGATTTTAAAGAAAATTAAAAATAATATTCTTCTGGTTTAGTGGTTAAGTTTTTAAATTTCTTTTTGTCCTTCGACTACCGGTAGAGGGTTACCAAAAATTGAATAGGATCTAGATTTTTGTTTTTTTTTTTAATTATTGAGAGTTTCATACACCGAAGAATGAAACTAAGATCACCCTCTGGAATCATATTCCTACAAATTTTGCTTTTTTATCATTAATTGCGAATAAATGATACTAGGGTAACTGTCTAGAATCATTTTCATTAACATTTTGAAAACTTTTTGCTTTTTTTACATTAACCTTCTACCGCAACCGAGGTCAAGTAAAAATTTCATTTGAACATATTAACTTCTTAAGACTTTTTTTTCATTATCTTTCTTAAAACAGTCAAAAGTAACTATTTTAAGATTTTTTTAAATTTCTTTTTCTCTTTTGACTACAACATTTCCGGTAGAGGGTTACCAACATTTGAATAGGATCTTGATTTTTGTTATTTTTTTAATTATTGAGGGTCTCATATACCGAAGAATGAAACTAGGATCACTGTCTAGAATCATTTTCATTAACATTTTGAAAACTTTTTCTTTTTTTACATTAACCCTCTTCCGCAACCGAGGTCAAGTAAAACTTACATTTGAACATATTAACTTCTTAAGACTTTTTTTTTTCATTATCTTTCTTAAAACAATCAAAAGTAACTATTTTATGATTTTTTAAAATTTCTTTTTCTCTTTTGCCTACAACATTTCCGGTAGAGGGTTACCCACATTTGAATAGGATCCTGATTTTTGTTATTTTTTTAATTATTGAGGGTCTCATATACCGAAGAATGAAACTAGGATCACTGTCTAGAATCATTTTCATTAACATTCTGAAAACTTTTTGCTTTTTTTACATTAACCCTCTACCGCAACCGAGGTCAAGTAAAAATTACATTTCAACATATTAACTTCTTTAGACTTTTTTTTCATAATCTTTCTTAAAACAATCAAAAGTAACTATTTTAAGACTTTTTTAAATTTCTTTTTCTCTTTTGCCTACAACATTTCCGGTAGAAGGTTACCAACATTTGAATAGGATCTTGATTTTTGTTATTTTTTTAATTATTGAGGGTCTCATATACCGAAGAATGAAACTAGGATCACTGTCTAGAATTATTTTCATTAACATTTTGAAAACTTTTTGCTTTTTTTACATAAACCCTCTACCGCAACTGAAGTCAAGTAAGAATTTCATTTGAAAAAATGAACTTATAAAGACTTTTTTTTTCATAATATATCTTAAAACAAACCAAAATAACTATTTTAAGTTTTTTTTAAATTTATTTTTCTCTTTTGACTACATCATTTCCGGTAGAGGGTTACAAAAATTTGAACAGGATCTAGATTTTTGTTGTTTTTTATTATTGAGAGTCTCATATATCAAAGAATGAAACTAGAGTCACTATCTCGAATCATATTGATAAACATTTTGATTTTTTGACATTAAGTGCCATAGGCGTAGGAAGGGGGGTGCAGAGGTGGGCAGTGCCCACCTTAAAAAATGAACTGCCCACCTTAGAAAAATTGGCAGTTAAAATTTCCTGGTTCTTCATCCCACCCAAGAAGCAAAATTGAACATCTGTGAATGAAATTTCAGCCACCAAAGTTTAAATTTTGCCTACAGTTACAGTTGGTCGTCACTTAAAAACAATTTTTGCCCACCTTAATTTTGTTTATATTTACACATTGCATCACTGTCCGAGAAGCATCAACCCAATTTATTAAACCAAGGCAAGCACAAACCTAGTTGAACCGGTTTAAATTTGTCTCAAACCGAGTTAGCTTGAACCTTGAAGATGAGAAGTTTGTCAGGTTTAAGAAATGGAATCACCAAACGTAAGATTTATTATTCAAGCTTTATTCACTCGTAAAAGTTAACTGTAACCTATAAAGTAACGACCTTTATCCCCACAAACATTCAACTGATACCAGTTTTTTATAAAAAGTTCATTCCGGAAACAATTTGATGGATACAGGGGGGGCATAGGAATCATAACCCTCCCCCCTTTCCAGGGACTTTACCGAGTTATAAATGAATTTATCCAGGTACAACACACTAAAAGTCCCCTTCCCAGGGCCGCGAGCTTAAGGTAGAAGTTGAGTTGGGGTTAAAGGTAGTTTTTCGTGAATATTTTTAAAACTTAGCGTATTAGCGGAAAAGTGTACACTACTAAATGAAAGACAATAAAATTTCCTAAAAAAAGTTTTATTCATATTTTCGGTAAGAGCAGGGTTATGAAAGGTACGTGGGGTAGAAATGTCAAATATTTGAAAAACAATGTTACTGTCTTATAAATATAATTGAAGGGTTGTAATTCTTAAAGGTCTAAGTGCCAATTTTATTATTAAGAGATATACAATAAAAAGAATTAAAAAAAAATCATTTCAATTAAATAGTCCAGAGACCTTGTCAGTTCCGGTAGCTCTGATTTTTTGCTGAGTTGTTTATGATGTTGGCCTCGAGCGCCAAACGCAATATTGGTAAAAATCCAAAAAAAAAACATGAATTTTTAACGGCCATTTCTGGCCATTTTAACCATTACGCCTTAATTTCCGAATAAAACATTGCTCTAGGATTTCAACCTTACTAAATTTGCTTCAATTTTAGTCCAAAACTGTTTTCATTGACACAACAGTTTCCAAGGGACCACTTTTCAAAATATAGCAATAATACAAATTTAAAGCAACAAGTTGTAAAGTGGACGTCCAGTATAACGAATGATATAATGTAAGAGGTCATTCTCTATATCGAGAGCGTTCGTTATATCGATCGCCTTTTCCTTTAAAAAAATCGTAGTAAGTGATTGATAAATTAATTTACATATTTATACATCTTTTTTTATAGGTAGTGTTAAACTGACATGTCTAATCGATGGTAATACAGCGCTGAAGAGAAAAAAGTCATTTCCGAAAATGATTCGTTTTAATGAAGTGGGTTACCTTTGGGAAGACACAGTTCTCCATATGTAAAGAATTTTGCAATGTAAAATTTCCCATCTTGCCGCGATATTCCGAAGTCTTCGTAATCACTAATAGAAATGTTTTTTCTACATTAACGAAGCATTTATTTCATTCGATCCTCTTTCCAGAAGCATAAAATTTCATCAAAGAGTATAAATTCTTTCAGAGAAGTGGTGATGCCTGGATCCCTTCACTGAAAAAATTATTGTACGTAAAATCTATAAACGGCGTTTATAAACCGATTATTCGTTGAATCAATGTACGATTCATGTATTCAATGTACAAATAATAAAAAATAAAAGCGGGAATTAATAAACGTTGGTTATTCTCGTTTATTAAAATCCAAATTCACGTTTTTATTAACGATTCATTGATTCTATTATTCATTTGCCATTTGTAACAGGGCAAAAGGATAGGGACCCTGGGATAGGATCGGGATTCAGGACAGGAAAAGCAATTGAAAGGAAACCGGAAATGGATAGAAGCCGGAAATGTTTTTGAATTAGGCTGGGAAAGGATGAAAAGGGTACCATTGTCTAGCGGACAGGGCTGTGGCATGCTGGCGTAGCACGGCTAAGCTCGCCGGATGTAGGGGGGGATCTTACCCCTCCGCTAAACCTCACCTCGCTACAAAACTAAATTTCATGCCACTTTCTTTCATCTCATATACCTACTGGGCTGTCACACTTCGAGAATCTGCAGCTGGAATTGCAGTTGGACCATGTTCATTAAAACACGATGAAAACCATTTATAAAAATCAATAAACGTTAATAAATTTTGATGAACATCCTAAATAAAAATCTACTTTTATTTTTAATTAATCTGTTCATTGTTTTAATGACGTGTTCATTAAAAAACAATGAAAACCATTTATAAAAATCAATAAACGTTAGTAAATTTTTTATAAATATCGTTAATAAAAATCTGCTTTTATTTTTAATTAATCTGTTCATTGTTTTAATGACGTGTTCATTAAAAAATAATGAAAACCATTTATAAAAATCAATAAACGTTAGTAAATTTTTTATGAACATCCTTAATAAAAATCTACTTTTATTTTTAATTAATCTGTTCATTGTTTTAATGACGTGTTCATTAAAAAACAATGAAAACCATTTATAAAAATCAATAAACGTTAATAAGTTTTTTATGAACATCCTTAATAAAAATCTACTTTTATTTTTAATTAATCTGTTCATTGTTTTAATGACGTGTTCATTAAAAAACAATGAAAACCATTTATAAAAATCAATAAACGTTAATAATTTTTTTATGAACATCCTTAATAAAAATCTACTTTTATTTTTAATTAATCTGTTCATTGTTTTAATGACGTGTTCATTAAAAAACAATGAAAACCATTTATAAAAATCAATAAACGTTAATAAATTTTTTATGAACATCCAACAACTGAATTCAAGTGGCAAACATGCCAAATACATATAGAGTTAAGCTATGTCCAGATAATTAAGTGGATTGTCGTTGTGCTATCGACACTTTATATATAAATGTCAAATGTTTGCCGGTAAGATTTTAATACAAAATGGAATTGATTTAACAATATATTACATTCATATTGAAAAAAGTACACACCAAACAATTTCAATTTTAGGTTCCAACATTATATTTTTCCTAAATTACACCTTTAAGCTTCCCTAATGGATACAATACTGTGAATTTCTCGCATTTGTCTCTCTTTTCTTCTCTTTATGTAAGTAGTTCTTTTTATTTTATAATTTTATAATTTTTTTATGAACATCCTTAATAAAAATCTACTTTTATTTTTAATTAATCTGTTCATTGTTTTAATGACGTGTTCATTAAAAAACAATGAAAACCATTTATAAAAATCAATAAACGTTAATAAATTTTTTATGAACATCCTTAATAAAAATCTGAAATTCGCATTTCAGACATGATTAGTTATTTGGTTTTATAGCACTCCAATAACCCCTCTGACGGGAAGTTAATAAAAAATAAGCATTACCGAATCCTTAAATATTTTCTGGTATAAATAATATCAAGAGGATAGTTGCGATATGTTTTAATCTCTGGGTTACACCACTTTTTCACTCACGGCCTCATTTATTAGTTTGTGGTACTTTGTTTCTATATTGCTTGTATAAGTGAATATGGTGACGCTTGAGGCGATAATAGGCCATTTGGCATCCGAACACATTTCTTATGATTGTTAGTTAATGTTTTATGCTCGTATTTATTAATTAATCTATTATACCTATCATATTTATTACACTTGTGATTGTAAAAGCCATACGAACCTATTATTTTATATTATTCTTGAAAAAGCAAGCCATAGCTTTTTGCTCATAGGAGACAATTCAGGATAAAAGTTATTCCGATTTAATGAAATGATGTGTTTATCTCAGATTGGTGGAGTGGTTTTTTTGACCTACCAACAAAATTTTTTTGTGAGCCTCTTTTATACTCTCATAATTAAATCCATAAAGGTACAATAGGAGTGAAAAAGTCGCCTTTTATACTCTATGCAATATGCTTTAATGCGTAGGATGAATGAAAACGAAAAGCATTTCTATGAGCAAACATGTCGAATTTTTTACACTTTCCGACCACATATTATCAATTATTTACTTTCAACTGAATTCAAGTGGCAAACATGCCAAATACATATAGAGTTAAGCTATGTCCAGATAATTAAGTGGATTGTCGTTGTGCTATCGACACTTTATATATAAATGTCAAATGTTTGCCGGTAAGATTTTAATACAAAATGGAATTGATTTAACAATATATTACATTCATATTGAAGTAAGTACCTACACACCAAACAATTTCAATTTTAGGTTCCAACATTATATTTTTCCTAAATTACACCTTTAAGCTTCCCTAATGGATACAATATTGTGAATTTCTCGCATTTGTCTCTTTTTTCTTCTCTTTATGTAAGTAGTTCTTTTTATTTTTCAAATCAGATTTTGATCAGGCAAATGAAATACTTACTTATTGATATTATTCCTTTTCTCATACCTATTGTGGGGTGTATTCCTGTTGGTAATTAAATGGCATTTCCTCGAAAATAATTTCAATTTAGTTATTTCCTTACATCACACAGGTAAATGATGTAAAAACCTTGTTCAATTTAGTACTTTAATTTTTTTTTTAAAGTGTGATCACTGCAACGCGCAAGTTGTAACTAAAAAATGGCGCAAAATTAACCCTTCGTTAAATTTTTATTAACCATACATTAAAATAATAAACTGTTTATTAAAAATTATGAATGGTTCATTAAATTAATGAATGGTTTATTAAATTAATGAACACCATTAATAGAAATGCTCTTTCGTCAAGCTTTATCGTTAATTAATAAGTTAACATATATATTTTAATTAATGGCTATTCATTATCCCAATTAACGTTGATTGTTTTTAATAAATGTAATTAATTGTCCTAACGTACAAGTTCATTGAAACAATGAACAGATATTAAATAAAAATATAATTCTCCGTTATCACTACCTGCGTTTTCTTGCATGTCCATATGGAGTTTGGCGAAAGACCGAAATCGGGACATTTCAATATTTATATACTTTTTGCCTTGGACTGACATGAACAATATCAAATGTAACGAGTATACCTTAATTAAGTTTGGAAAAAAAGCAGAGAGGTCGTAAAACGTGTAAATTTCGTAAGAAATGTTGAAATAATACATTCACATTAGGGTCGGTCGTTCAAAAATATGCTATCTTCTACATTTTGCAGTCGAATAAAAAAAAAACAACGTGATAAATATTTGAAACAAATAATCGATGAAAAAAATGTTCTATTAGGCTGGTGCTTGAACATTTTTCTGCACTTTTCATCAGAAATTCCATCATAAGATACCTTAATAAAATAAAATTTGTTTTAAAAAAAGCAAACAAACAAAATGTGAGCCACCCTAATTGATTTTTTTTTCATCGATTATTTGCTTCAAATATTTACCACGTTGCTTTTTTTTTAATTCCACTGGAAAATGTAGAAGACATAATATTTATGAACCACCCTGTAGTGAAAGTACTCATTTTAGCATTTTTTATGAAATGTAAACGTTTTACAAACTTTCTGTGTAGTAAAAACTCAATTTTGTGTTCGAATTTATGAACCACCCTACTGTGAAAGTACTCATTTTAGCATTTTTAATGGAATATACACGTTTTACAAACTTTCTGTGTAGTTAGAAGTCAACTTTTTTTCGAATTTATGAATCACCTTATTGTGAAAGTATTTATTTTAACATTTTGTATGAAATATACACGTTTTACAAACTTTCTGTGTAGTTAAAACTCATTTTTTTTCGAATTTATGAACCACCCTACTGTGAAAGTACTCATTTTAGCATTTTTTATGAAATATACACGTTTAACAAACTTTCTGTGTAGTTAAAACTCATTTTTTTCGAATTTATGAACCACCCTACTGTGAAAGTACTCATTATAGCATTTTTTATGAAATATACACGTTTTACAAACTTTCTGTGTAAGTAAAACTCAATTTTTTTTCGAATTTATGAACCAACCTATTGTGAAAGTACTTATTTTAGCATTTTTTTATGAAATATACAAGTTTTACAAACTTTCTGTGTAATTAAAACTCATTTTTTTCGAATTTATGAACCACCCTACTGTGAAAGTACTCATTTTAGCATTTTTTTTTTAAATATACACGTTTTACAAACTTTATGTGTAGTTAAAAGTCAACTTTTTTTCGAATTTAGGAATCACCCTATTGTGAAAGTATTTATTTTAGCATTTTGTATGAAATATACAAGTTTTACAAACTTTCTGTGTAGTTAAAACTCATTTTTTTTCGAATTTATGAACCACCCTACTGTGAAAGTACTCATTTTAGCATATTTTATTAAATATACACGTTTTACAAAATTTCTGTGTAATTAAAAGTCAATTTTTTCGAATTTATGAACCACCCTATTGTGAAAGTACCTACTCATTTTAGCATTTTTAATGAAATATACACTTTTTACAAACTTTATGTGTGATAAAAACTCAATTTTTTTCGATTTTTTTTTCAATTTTTTTTCTACACTATTAAGGGTATTCACTTTCTGGTGCAAAAAGCCTAGAAAAATTGTAAAATTTTAATTTTTTACAATCGATCGTGAACTGTAGCAAACTCACAAAATTTCACAAACAAATATCAGCTTACAAAAAAAATGACATTTGGCAAGTTATCAAATACACAAGCGCTTACTCTACTATGGTGTATTTTTCTTTTACAATAGGGTTGGAGTATAGCAAAAGTGTAAAAGTGTAAGAATTTGATATTCAGTTTATTTTATTGTTGTAGTGCAAGAAAGTGTTACACTTTTACACTTTTGCAATGATACAAGACCAGTTACATCGGATCGTGAATACCCCTATTGTTAGATAGCGATTGTCAGATCGTCAGCGATAGTGATTGTCAGATTCTTACAATTAGCTAATAGTCAGACAAATTTTCTGACAATTATTTAATTGAAAGTATGTTTTTCACTGCAGATCTAACAATATTATAAGATCTACCAATCGTGAACACTTAGCTTAAACAATTTTGCCGAAACTTGATTAGCGCCACCTATAACAGTGGGAGCACTTTAGTTGCTTGATTGAACGAAAGAATTTCTTTCGTTGAATGATGTAGCCGGCAAAAGGACGCCAAGCATTAAGCCATTCAAAGTTAAAGTGTGAAGAAGTGGAAGATACCTGACCCGAACCTACAACTGCAGAAATAATGTAAGTAGAAATAAAAAGCAAGTTTTAAATTCGTTTTGAAATTATTAAAAAAAGAGTATTTAATTGATAATAATTTTGTTTTTACTGCAGCCTACGTTATTAATTAATGAATAAAGGCAAACGTGTTCGTTTGCCTCAACGCCGCCGCCACCACCGCCACCACCGCCACAGCCGCCATCACGTGCCGTTGCTTTGTCTCCAGAACTTTATGTGAGTACCCCTAATGCATTTATTAACGTTTTAAACATTTTAAAATTATTAATAATAAGAGTATTCTTGCCAAGACGTAAAAGTAGTAAATTTTCGGCACAAATTTTGATAGATTCACGTAGTTTACAAATGTTACAACGTTGTCGCCTTTGCATGAATACCCTTATCTAATAGTATTAAACGTTTAGAGAAACTTTCATTTTGTTTAAAAAAAAAACATGTTATACCTACATGCAGTGCCACCACCTTATTGGTGCCACCACTATCGTCGCCACAAAAATTAAAGAATGTCTGCCATCACCTTCTTATATGGTGGCATTAAGATTTCTTCGTTTGCCTCAATACATCGCCGCCACAGCCCCCATCACGTAATTGCTAGTTCCCAGAACTTAAGCAATTTTCTGCGTTTTCCATCGTGCCGCCGAACGCCACCGACATCACGATAGACGTTGGCTGCTCCAAAACATTATGTCAGTACTTCCAAAATTTATTTAGTTGAAAATCTTTCATTTTGTTTTGTTTCTTAAACAAAACATTTTCTACATCATATATGTACATATAGTAGAAAATCTTTCATTTTGCTTTGTTTCTAAAAAAAACTTTTTATACATTATGTAGTGCTCTTTCAACACGTTACTGCTGCTCCACTGTCGTCGCCGCCGTCATCAAATAATTAAGAGGCGCTGCCACTTTGTGTTCCTGAGTTGGCTATACCTTCTTGCTGCCATCAATCACGTTCCTGCCACCATCACTTGGCTGTTTCCAAAACAAGGTATGTACTTTTTTTTTAACTAGAATCACTGTCTTGAATAATTTTCATTGACATTTTGAAAACTTTTTTCATTAACCCTCTACCGCACCCAAAGTCAAGTAAAAATTACATTTGAACACATTAACTTTTTGAGACTTATTCATAATTTATCTTGAAACAATCCAAAATAACTATTTAAGGGTTTTTTAAATTTCTTTTTGTCCTTCGACTACCGGTAGAGGGTTACCAAAAATTGAATATGATCTAGATTTTTGTTTCATACACCGAAGAATGAAACTAAGATCACCCTCTGGAATCATATTCATACAAATTTTGCTTTTTATCATTAATTGCGAATAAATGATACTAGGGTAACTGTCTACAATCATTTTTATTAATATTTGGAAACTTTTTGCTTATTTTACATAAACCCTCTACCGCAACTGAAGTCAAGTAAGAATTTCATTTGAAAAAATGAACTTATAAAGACTTTTTTTTTCAAAATATATCTTAAAACAAACCAAAATAACTATTTTAAGATTTTTTTAAATTTATTTTTCTCTTTTGACTACATCATTTCCGGTAGAGGGTTACAAAAATTTGAACAGGATCTAGATTTTTGTTGTTTTTTATTATTGAGAGTCTCATATATCAAAGAATGAAACTAGAGTCACTATCTCGAATCATATTGATAAACATTTTGATTTTTTGACATTAATTGCGAATAAATGAAACTGGGATCACATACTAGAATCATTTTCATTAACATTTTGAAACTTTTTGCTTCTTTTACATTAACCCCCTACCGCAACCGAAGTCAAGTAAGAATTTCATTTGAAAAAATTAACTTTTAAAGACTTTTTTTTTCATAATCTATCTTAAAACATACCAAAATAACTATTTTAAGATTTTTTTAAATTTCTTTTTCTCTTTTGACTATATCATTTCCGGTAGAGGGTTACAAAAATTTGAACAAGATCTAGATTTTTGTTGTTTTTTATTATTGAGAGTTTCATACACTAGTTGAAAATCTTTCATTTTGTTTTGTTTCTAAAACAAAACATTTTATAAATTATATATGTATAGTAGAAAATCTTTTATTTTGCTTTGTTTCTAAAATAAAATTTTTTATTCATTATGTAGTGCTCTTCCAACACGTTACTGCTGCTCCACTGTCATCGCCACCGTCGCCAAATAATTAAAAGGCGCTGCCACTTTCTGTTCCTGAGTTGGCTATACCTTCTTAATGCCATCAATCACGTTCCTGCCACCATCACTTGGCTGTTTCCAAAACAAGGTATGTACTTTTTTTTAACTAGAATCACTGACTTGAATCATTTTCATTGACATTTTGAAAACTTTTTTCATTAACCCTCTACCGCACCCAAAGTCAAGTAAAAATTACATTTGAACACATTATTTTTTTAAGACTTATTCATAATTTATCTTGAAACAATCCAAAATAACTATTTTAAGATTATGATTTTAAAGAAAATTAAAAATAATATTCTTCTGGTTTAGTGGTTAAGTTTTTAAATTTCTTTTTGTCCTTCGACTACCGGTAGAGGGTTACCAAAAATTGAATAGGATCTAGATTTTTGTTTTTTTTTTTAATTATTGAGAGTTTCATACACCGAAGAATGAAACTAAGATCACCCTCTGGAATCATATTCCTACAAATTTTGCTTTTTTATCATTAATTGCGAATAAATGATACTAGGGTAACTGTCTAGAATCATTTTCATTAACATTTTGAAAACTTTTTGCTTTTTTTACATTAACCTTCTACCGCAACCGAGGTCAAGTAAAAATTTCATTTGAACATATTAACTTCTTAAGACTTTTTTTTCATTATCTTTCTTAAAACAGTCAAAAGTAACTATTTTAAGATTTTTTTAAATTTCTTTTTCTCTTTTGACTACAACATTTCCGGTAGAGGGTTACCAACATTTGAATAGGATCTTGATTTTTGTTATTTTTTTAATTATTGAGGGTCTCATATACCGAAGAATGAAACTAGGATCACTGTCTAGAATCATTTTCATTAACATTTTTTTTTTTTTTTTTTTTTTTTTTTTTTTTTTTTAATATTAACTATATGCCTGTAAGACCTAAGGTCTTTTAAATGCAACCTGAATTGCACGGCACTAGTTAGAAAGAGAAGGAGGATAGGAAAGATTTGGCACAGTGGATTGAGATCAAGGTGTTTATTATCTCATTAAATCTCACGGGTGGCGTCCAGTTAAGCTGGGAGAGTATAGAAAAGAATGCTGCCTAGAATGGGGCTCGAACCCACACCTCTAATAAGTTAGCAGTCAAGCACTACATCCACTGCACCATTGCCACCCGCAATGAAAACTTTTTCTTTTTTTACATTAACCCTCTTCCGCAACCGAGGTCAAGTAAAACTTACATTTGAACATATTAACTTCTTAAGACTTTTTTTTTTCATTATCTTTCTTAAAACAATCAAAAGTAACTATTTTATGATTTTTTAAAATTTCTTTTTCTCTTTTGCCTACAACATTTCCGGTAGAGGGTTACCCACATTTGAATAGGATCCTGATTTTTGTTATTTTTTTAATTATTGAGGGTCTCATATACCGAAGAATGAAACTAGGATCACTGTCTAGAATCATTTTCATTAACATTCTGAAAACTTTTTGCTTTTTTTACATTAACCCTCTACCGCAACCGAGGTCAAGTAAAAATTACATTTCAACATATTAACTTCTTTAGACTTTTTTTTCATAATCTTTCTTAAAACAATCAAAAGTAACTATTTTAAGACTTTTTTAAATTTCTTTTTCTCTTTTGCCTACAACATTTCCGGTAGAAGGTTACCAACATTTGAATAGGATCTTGATTTTTGTTATTTTTTTAATTATTGAGGGTCTCATATACCGAAGAATGAAACTAGGATCACTGTCTAGAATTATTTTCATTAACATTTTGAAAACTTTTTGCTTTTTTTACATAAACCCTCTACCGCAACTGAAGTCAAGTAAGAATTTCATTTGAAAAAATGAACTTATAAAGACTTTTTTTTTCATAATATATCTTAAAACAAACCAAAATAACTATTTTAAGTTTTTTTTAAATTTATTTTTCTCTTTTGACTACATCATTTCCGGTAGAGGGTTACAAAAATTTGAACAGGATCTAGATTTTTGTTGTTTTTTATTATTGAGAGTCTCATATATCAAAGAATGAAACTAGAGTCACTATCTCGAATCATATTGATAAACATTTTGATTTTTTGACATTAAGTGCCATAGGCGTAGGAAGGGGGGTGCAGAGGTGGGCAGTGCCCACCTTAAAAAATGAACTGCCCACCTTAGAAAAATTGGCAGTTAAAATTTCCTGGTTCTTCATCCCACCCAAGAAGCAAAATTGAACATCTGTGAATGAAATTTCAGCCACCAAAGTTTAAATTTTGCCTACAGTTACAGTTGGTCGTCACTTAAAAACAATTTTTGCCCACCTTAATTTTGTTTATATTTACACATTGCATCACTGTCCGAGAAGCATCAACCCAATTTATTAAACCAAGGCAAGCACAAACCTAGTTGAACCGGTTTAAATTTGTCTCAAACCGAGTTAGCTTGAACCTTGAAGATGAGAAGTTTGTCAGGTTTAAGAAATGGAATCACCAAACGTAAGATTTATTATTCAAGCTTTATTCACTCGTAAAAGTTAACAATTTTTTTTTTTTTTTTTTTTTTTTATAAATATAAAAAACGGTTATTTAATTAGTTTGATGAGTATAAGCCTCCCCCTTCATCTTCCACATTCGTCGGTCTAGGGCCTCTCTCCAGTAGTTTGGACAAAAAGTTTGGATCTCGTCTCTCCACCGCTTGAATTGTCTTCCAACGCTTCTTTTCTTATCCAGTGGAGTCCACTCTGTTGTTGTTTTGGTCCATCGATCATCTGACGTCCGAAATACGTGTCCAGCCCAATCCCATTTCAGTTTTCTTGTTTTGTGAAGAACATCTTCAAATTTGGTTTGACTTCTTAGATTTTCATGGTTAATCCGTTGCGATAATCTCACCTTCAAAATCGATCGTTCCATGGCTCTTTGACAGGATTGAAGTTTATTTTCAAGGATTCTTGTGGATTGCCATGTTTGGCAGCCATATGTTAAAACTGGAAGAATTGTTGAGTCAAAAATGCATTTCCGTGTTTGTGTCGAAATGTTAAGATCCAGCAGATTCTTCACATTCCAAAATTGTCGCCAAGCGTTTGTTATTCTTTGGTTAACATTTTTCCTATCTTTATCGGTGAATGATATTATTTGACCCAAGTAAGTGTAGTCTTCTACATACTCTAAAATGGTACCTTCAATTTTAATTTCGGAATGATTGCCATTAGACATTATTTTGGTTTTTTGTCGATTTGTGGATAAGCCTACTTTTTTACATTCTAAGGTTAGCTCATTTAACATAGTTTGTAATTCATTTCTGGTTGTTGCAATTAAAACAATATCATCTGCAAATCTTAGATTCGATAAGTATTTACCGTTTATATTCAGGCCATTGTTTTCCCATTTCAATTTTCGGAAAATTTCTTCTAATGTTGCGGAAAAAAGTGCTGGCGAAAGTGGGTCACCTTGTCTTACTCCACGTGTCGTCTGAAATATTGGCCCAATACTTTCGGTTTTAATACATGCAATATTATCATTGTACATATTTTGAAGGATGCGAACAATTTTCGGCTCCACACCTTGTTTAATTAACGCTTGCCATATAAATATTTGTTCGACTGTATCAAACGCTTTGGCAAAATCAATAAATGCTAAATATAGAGTTATTTTATACTCTTTAGATTTTTCTATAATTTGGCTAATTGTTTGAAGATGGTCGATTGTTGAGAACCCAGACCTGAATCCAGCTTGCTCAAAAGGTTGATTGAACTCTAAACTTGCTTTCATTCGATTGAATAGGCATTTTGCGAAGACTTTGTAAACGCACGATATTATGCTAATGGGCCTATAGTTATTAATATCATCTATCTTGCCTTTTTTGTGGATGAGGATTATTTCGGATTTCTTCCATTGTTCTGGAATTTCCTCGGTGACCAAAACCTGATTGAAAACATCTTTCAACCAGTTGGCCAATGAACATTTTGCGTATTTTAAATACTCTGCAGCAATTCCATCACTTCCATAACATTTCTCGTTTTTTAAATTTTGAATCGCATTCTCGACTTCGCTTTTAAGAAAGTTTGGAAACTGTTGCTCTTCTTCTTGCCATTCAGTGCTGGTCCCAGCATCTAGAAGTGAGAGAACGTAAGATATATGTATGTAAATCGCCAAAAAATCGCAAAATTGCAAAATTTTCGACTCTATAAATAACCAAATTAAAAAATGTATTAAAATTAATTTAGGAATAAGAAAGAATTCTTTTTTCAGTTTTGGGATGCGTTCAGATTTAATACTACGATAGCTACATCATAAAACGAATGTTAAGTTTAAGTAAAAGACTTGAATTCAAAAAATTTAAATCACCAAAAGCTTAAAATATTGCCTGTTTTGTGTACGTCGTCAAATAAATTTTCTTGCCACAAAATGAAATTTCAAATCGTTTGTTTGGCGATAAATCGCTACATCTGACAAATTTGGAACATGAACCGAAACGTAAATCGATTTGGTTTGTTTAAAATTAAAGCTTACAGTTCGGTTTCGGTATGTATCAACTCGTTTGTCATCGACTCAGGGTTAACGTATTATTTGCTCTGTAACACACAAATCAAACCGAATAATTAGAACTTTATAAAAATCTAAACCAAGTTGCTTCTACCTATCGCCTGCGTTCTATCTAGAACAATATAACGTGGATGAATTAAAAAACCTCAACAAAATCAGAATTTTTTAGTTTTTTTACTGTTCCGGGAAAAGATGATTTTAGGGCAATTGGGTGACATTTGGATCAAAATACACTTTTTCTGTGCCAGTATTTACACTCTACAGTCTAGTACAGTCCATACCTTTGAAACATTAAGGAATGATTTTAAAATTTGGTTAGAAATAGAAAAATTTTCACAAAAGTATGAGATTTCTTTAAAACCTACGAGCATCAAAAAGGAGACGTCAGGAAAAACAAATTTTTTTTCCAGCAACAGTTGTGGCAAAAGGAATACACTTGATTTGGCATCCCTTATCGAAAGCGAAGATTGTTGGAGAATAAATATATTATAATTTGTACCCAGGTAGATTTTTTATTCAAGATATTTTTTTTTGATTTATTAATGCAGCTAGCAGCTTTGATTTGTTTTTGATGGTCTAATATTTAAATTCATATTTTGAAGTTTCTTTTCAAAATACGATCAAAGTTTGAGTGGAAAAACTAATTTTTCTTTTCAATAAATGACTCAAAAAACAAGCTCTTTTTTTAAATAAAAATCAAATTGAATAATGTTTATACTCTGAATTTAAAATTGTTAGACGGTTGAGTAGTTACACAGTTTCTAAAAGTTCTTAATATTTGGAAATATACTTTGTTTTATTAAATAAAATGCAAAGCTTGACAAATATTAGAAAATCGATGCCGTTGTCCGAGTATGATAACTTTAGGACAAGGGTGAACAAAAGTTTTTAAAAACTTTTTGGAGTAGGACAGCTGTCAAAGTTTATGAATTCGACCGTTTAACTCTTTTTTCGACTAAGGTGATGGATAACATATTAAATGTCAACTTCAAAAGGCGGTTTGAAAATACATATTCTTTGGGCCCATTAATTAGTCGCCTTTGTCAAATTATATTTGAGTACTGCAGACAAATTTTATCAATAACTTTAAAGATGTTTTAAAATGAATTCAATATAGCACTGAGTGCTGAAGTCTAGATCATGAAAAAAAATGTTCGAATTAAAGAACTATGAAATAAACCTTAATAATTAAAAAAAAACATATGGATATTTCCAAATGTATATACAAACTGCAACAGGCCGCATTACCGCTTGCGGTTAGTTGCGCCAATTTTGAAAGAAGTTTATCTGCAGTGCGGCGGATAAAAACTTAGTTGAAAACTAATTTTAACCAAAACCATTCATTTTTAATTATTATGTAGATGCATCATAAGACATTGTTGCAGAGTTGAGTTTGCTAGCATTTTTAATATATGTTAATTTGCTTTAAAGTAAAACTAGCATAATCGGAAGCCAACTTAAGTGGTCGTACGAAACCGAAAATTAACATTGAAGAGTGATTATTTACATTTTTTTTCACTTTATTGTTATTGTGTGACTTTTCTTATATTAATTGATTCAGTTTTTGTAGGCTAAAAGTCATTTATTTATATTTTTTGAATCTGCAACGTTTCAGGGATGTTTATCCCCTTCGTCAGGCCTTTATTTAAAATAACAAATTAATAAACATACATATACATATAATATCACAGATAATAAACTTACAAATAAAAAAGTTGGTATCCTATACAATTTTTGATTGAATATGAAATTTTTTTAAAAGATTTTATAAATGACTAATTGAAAACAAAATTAAAAATAATATAAACTATAAAAACAAGTAATAGAATATTATAAAAGATGACTATATATATTGCTCAGGCCATCACAATCAGATTTTCTGTTAACAACATTTTTATTTTTATTAATATGTAGCATTTCCAACAGCATTCTTTTCAAATAGTGCTTTTCATTTTCTAAAATGTTTACATTTTCGAAATCAAACGAATGATTTTCATCTAGGCAATGTGAAGCCAATGCCGGTTTTTGTGCACTATATAAAATATAAATAAATGACTTTTAGCCTACAAAAACTGAATGTTTCAGAAAGCTTCTTTTCGTTCGGGTTTGACATACGCTTCCCACGTTCCCACAGCTTCCGCCTATTCTAGTTCTACCTTTATTGTTGACGTCGTTGTCGGCTTCATTCATTAAATCTCTTTTAAACAAATTCGGGAATTAATTAAATGCTCAAACACCAATAAGTACATAGTTATTGAGGAATCACTTGCACCGAAAAATTCTTAAATGATTAGGTTTGGTTTGGACTGGTTGCCCACCTTAGAAAAAATTCCTTCCTACGCCAATGTTAATTGCGAATAAATGAAACTGGGATCACATACTAGAATCATTTTCATTAACATTTTGAAACTTTTTGCTTCTTTTACATTAACCCCCTACCGCAACCGAAGTCAAGTGAGAATTTCATTTGAAAAAATTAGCTTTTAAAGACTTTTTTTTCATAATCTATCTTAAAACATACCAAAATAACTATTTTAAGATTTTTTTAAATTTCTTTTTCTCTTTTGACTACATCATTTCCGGTAGAGGGTTACAAAAATTTGAACAAGATCTAGATTTTTGTTTTTTTTTTATTATTGAGAGTTTCATACACTAGTTGAAAATCTTTCATTTTGTTTTGTTTCTAAAACAAAACATTTTATAAATTATATATGTATAGTAGAAAATCTTTTATTTTGCTTTTATTTTATATTATTTTATGTAGTGCTCTTCCAACACGTTACTGCTGCTCCACTGTCGTCGCCACCGTCGCCAAATAATTAAAAGGCGCTGCCACTTTCTGTTCCTGAGTTGGCTATACCTTCTTGCTGCCATCAATCACGTTCCTGCCACCATCACTTGGTTGTTTCCAAAACAAGGTATGTACTTTTTTTTAACTAGAATCACTGACTTGAATCATTTTCATTGACATTTTGAAAACTTTTTTCATTAACCCTCTACCGCACCCAAAGTCAAGTAAAAATTACATTTGAACACATTATTTTTTTAAGACTTATTCATAATTTATCTTGAAACAATCCAAAATAACTATTTTAAGATTATGATTTTAAAGAAAATTAAAAATAATATTCTTCTGGTTTAGTGGTTAAGTTTTTAAATTTCTTTTTGTCCTTCGACTACCGGTAGAGGGTTACCAAAAATTGAATAGGATCTAGATTTTTGTTTTTTTTTTTTTAATTATTGAGAGTTTCATACACCGAAGAATGAAACTAAGATCACCCTCTGGAATCATATTCCTACAAATTTTGCTTTTTTATCATTAATTGCGAATAAATGATACTAGGGTAACTGTCTAGAATCATTTTCATTAACATTTTGAAAACTTTTTGCTTTTTTTACATTAACCCTCTACCGCAACCGAGGTCAAGTAAAAATTACATTTGAACATATTAACTTCTTAAGACTTTTTTTTCATTATCTTTCTTAAAACAGTCAAAAGTAACTATTTTAAGATTTTTTTAAATTTCTTTTTCTCTTTTGACTACAACATTTCCGGTAGAGGGTTACCAACATTTGAATAGGATCTTGATTTTTGTTATTTTTTTAATTATTGAGGGTCTCATATACCGAAGAATGAAACTAGGATCACTGTCTAGAATCATTTTCATTAACATTTTGAAAACTTTTTCTTTTTTTACATTAACCCTCTACCGCAACCGAGGTCAAGTAAAACTTACATTTGAACATATTAACTTCTTAAGACTTTTTTTTTCATTATCTTTCTTAAAACAATCAAAAGTAACTATTTTAAGATTTTTTAAAATTTCTTTTTCTCTTTTGCCTACAACATTTCCGGTAGAGGGTTACCCACATTTGAATAGGATCCTGCTTTTTGTTATTTTTTTAATTATTGAGGGTCTCATATACCGAAGAATGAAACTAGGATCACTGTCTAGAATCATTTTCATTAACATTCTGAAAACTTTTTGCTTTTTTTACATTAACCCTCTACCGCAACCGAGGTCAAGTAAAAATTACATTTCAACATATTAACTTCTTTAGACTTTTTTTTCATAATCTTTCTTAAAACAATCAAAAGTAACTATTTTAAGATTTTTTTAAATTTCTTTTTCTCTTTTGCCTACAACATTTCCGGTAGAGGGTTACCAACATTTGAATAGGATCTTGATTTTTGTTATTTTTTTAATTATTGAGGGTCTCATATACCGAAGAATGAAACTAGGATCACTGTCTAGAATCATTTTCATTAACATTCTGAAAACTTTTTGCTTTTTTTACATTAACCCTCTACCGCAACCGAGGTCAAGTAAAAATAACATTTGAACATATTAACTTCTTAAGACTTTTTTTTCATAATCTTTCTTAAAACAATCAAAAGTAACTATTTTAAGACTTTTTTAAATTTCTTTTTCTCTTTTGCCTACAACATTTAGGGTAGAGGGTTACCAACATTTAAATAGGATCTTGATTTTTGTTATTTTTTTAATTATTGAGGGTCTCATATACCGAAGAATGAAACTAAGATCACTGTATAGAATTATTTTCATTAACATTTTGAAAACTTTTTGCTTTTTTTACATTAACCCTCTACCGCAACCGAGGTCAAGTAAAAATTACATTTGAACATATTAACTTCTTAAGACTTTTTTTTCATAATCTTTCTTAAAACAATCAAAAGTAACTATTTTAAGATTTTTTTTAATTTCTTTTTCTCTTTTGACTACAACATTTCCGGTAGAGGGTTACCCACATTTGAATAGGATCTTGATTTTTGTTATTTTTTTAATTATTGAGGGTCTCATATACCGAAGAATGAAACTAGGATCACTGTCTAGAATCATTTTCATTAACATTTTGAAAACTTTTTGCTTTTTTTACATTAACCCTCTACCGCAACCGAGGTCAAGTAAAAATTTCATTTGAACATATTAACTTCTTTAGACTTTTTTTCATAATCTTTCTTAAAACAATCAAAAGTAACTATTTTAAGATTTTTTTAAATTTCTTTTTCTCTTTTGACTACAACATTTCCGGTAGAGGGTTACCAACATTTGAATAGGATCTTGATTTTTGTTATTTTTTTAATTATTTAGGGTCTCATATACCGAAGAATGAAATTAGGATCACTGTCTAGAATCATTTTCATTAACATTCTGAAAACTTTTTGCTTTTTTTACATTAACCCTCTACCGCAACCGAGGTCAAGTAAAAATAACATTTGAACATATTAACTTCTTAAGACTTTTTTTTCATTATCTTTCTTAAAATAATCAAAAGTAACTATTTTAAGATTTTTTTTAAATTTCTTTTTCTCTTTTGACTACAACATATCCGGTAGAGGGTTACCAACACTTGAATAGGATCTTGATTTTTGTTATTTTTTTAATTATTGAGGGTCTCATATACCGAAGAATGAAACTAAGATCACTGTCTAGAATCATTTTCATTAACATTTTGAAAACTTTTTGCTTTTTTTACATTAACCCTCTACCGCAACCGAGGTCAAGTAAAAATTTCATTTGAACATATTAACTTCTTTAGACTTTTTTTCATAATCTTTCTTAAAACAATCAAAAGTTTTTTTTTTAAGATTTTTTTAAATTTCTTTTTCTCTTTTGACTACAACATTTCCGGTAGAGGGTTACCAACATTTGAATAGGATCTTGATTTTTGTTATTTTTTTAATTATTGAGGGTCTCATATACCGAAGAATGAAACTAGGATCACTGTCTAGAATCATTTTCATTAACATTCTGAAAACTTTTTGCTTTTTTTACATTAACCCTCTACCGCAACCGAGGTCAAGTAAAAATTACATTTCAACATATTAACTTCTTTAGACTTTTTTTTCATAATCTTTCTTAAAACAATCAAAAGTAACTATTTTAAGACTTTTTTTAATTTCTTTTTCTCTTTTGCCTACAACATTTAGGGTAGAGGGTTACCAACATTTAAATAGGATCTTGATTTTTGTTATTTTTTTAATTATTGAGGGTCTCATATACCGAAGAATGAAACTAGGATCACTGTATAGAATTATTTTCATTAACATTTTGAAAACTTTTTGTTTTTTTTACATTAACCCTCTACCGCAACCGAGGTCAAGTAAAAATTACATTTGAACATATTAACTTCTTAAGACTTTTTTTTCATAATCTTTCTTAAAACAATCAAAAGTAACTATTTTAAGATTTTTTTTAATTTCTTTTTCTCTTTTGACTACAACATTTCCGGTAGAGGGTTACCCACATTTGAATAGGATCTTGATTTTTGTTATTTTTTTAATTATTGAGGGTCTCACATACCGAAGAATGAAACTAGGATCACTGTCTAGAATCATTTTCATTAACATTTTGAAAACTTTTTGCTTTTTTTACATTAACCCTCTACCGCAACCGAGGTCAAGTAAAAATTTCATTTGAACATATTAACTTCTTTAGACTTTTTTTCATAATCTTTCTTAAAACAATCAAAAGTAACTATTTTAAGATTTTTTTAAATTTCTTTTTCTCTTTTGACTACAACATTTCCGGTAGAGGGTTACCAACATTTGAATAGGATCTTGATTTTTGTTATTTTTTTAATTATTTAGGGTCTCATATACCGAAGAATGAAATTAGGATCACTGTCTAGAATCATTTTCATTAACATTCTGAAAACTTTTTGCTTTTTTTACATTAACCCTCTAC